>PRKT01000294.1:585756-599045 GCA_003671525.1 Saccostrea glomerata | reverse complement strand
ATATGTAAGAGTTTTGCAAACTGCATCTACATGACAAGTATATTGAAGATTATGATCAATGTGAACACCTAATAATTTTTGCATTTCTACATTTTCAAGGGGATGATCGGAAAGTTGTAAATGAAAATTAACGTTTTCTAATTTAGATTTCTTTTGGTGTGTTCCCATTAACATACACTTTGTTTTATCAGTATTTATAATCATCTGATTTTGTTGACACCATTTTTGTATTTGACAGAGTTCATGATTAAGAGTGGTTTCAATACGAGAAATACTATTATCATGAAGATGCATTGTAGTGTCATCAGCAAACATATCAATATTACAATGTTCAACAGACAATGGTAAATCATTAATATACAATAGAAACAACAAAGGACCTAAAATAGAGCCCTGAGGCACACCTGCTGTGACTGACAGTGATTCAGATGTGTACGCACCAATTTTAAGACTTTGAGTTCGATTATATAAGTATGATTTAAACCATTTAATTGATATTGGATCAAAGTGATAGCATTCAAGTTTTTTAATTAGAGTATCATGATTAACAAGATCAAATGCTTTGCTAAAATCTAGATATGTAATACCTACAAAATTTCCTTTATCTATTGCATGCAACCAATCATCAGTTAGTTTTGTGAGAGCTGTCTGGCATGAGTGAAGTTCTCGAAATCCAGATTGTGCTTTCATTAGCAAGTCAAAGTGAGAAGTAAAGATGCGTATATTTTCTGCTACATGCTTCTCTAAAACTTTCGATATCGTTGGTAAAATCGAGATTGGACGATAGTTTCCTGGGTCTGATTTATCGCCCTTTTTAAACAAGGGAGTTACTTTTGCGACCTTTAACTGTGAAGGAAAAGATCCATTGATTATGCTAGAATTTATTAAGTGTGTTAGAGGTTTGGATATTATACTAGCTGACAGTTTAAGCAATCTAGGTCCAAGAAAGTCTATACCAGCAGATTTGTTTACATCAAGTCTTTTTAACATTTCGAATACCTTTTCTTCATTAATCAAAGGGATTTCAAAAAAGTCTTGATCTCCAAGTTTTGTCTCCGTGTATCTTTTCAATTTTTCTGATTTAAAAGCAGTAAACGAAAGATTATCTATTAATTTTTTTGGAATTTGGGCAAAATGCTCATTAAATGCATTTGCAATATCTTGTAGATTATCAAGATCTAAACCGTTATATGTTATATTGGAAGGAGACGAGTTTTTGTCTGATTTTGAGGCTAACTGATTTAAGTGGCCCCACATTTCCTTTGAAGTAGAACTATTTTCAATGACTTCCTTATAATATGTAGATTTTGCATTATTTATTAAAGATGTGACTTTGTTCCTCCAAAGTCTAAAATTATCCATGTCTCCCTGTTTATGAAATTGATCTCGAAAATTCCTAGCATTATTTATTTCTGGAGTTAACCATTTAGTGCGGAATTCTGATTTCACACGCTTTGTTTTTACTTTTGCATGCTTATTGATTATAGCATTGAAAATATCATAAAAACCGTTTAAAATGTCATTGGGATCATGCAGTAGAATTAATTCATCAAAATTTGCATTGTTTAAATCATGCAAAAAGTTTGTTTCTTAAAAATTTTTGAAGTCACGGTATTGTATTTCAATATCAATCAATATATTTTGCAAACGATTTTTTTATCAACAGAATTAGTTACCATATTTACAGGGTCGTAGCATCGTTTTAAACAAGAAAAGGGAGAGGGTTCACAATCTAAAAACAAACACGAAACGTACGTATTCATAATAACATCAAACTATACCTTCATCCCGTAAGCTAGCATTTACTGCCTGCTGGAACTTTTTCATCGATTGCTCCATGACGTCGGTGAAGCTTTTGAATTCCCGCCTTAAAGCTTCAACCTGATATACTCCTAGAGCAGACGACAGTTGTCCTGTTAGATAACCCTGTAACATATCCTTACAACTTCCGGTCTGGGTATCTCCGTTTGCAGCATGAAGAAGGAACACAAGGGTTACATAAAACGCCATCATCTGAAAGAAAATCAGAACGCTTAATTATAATGTGATATACTTGTATGTTCATTTTAATTCAATTCTTTTTCAATGAAATGGTCCATTTAAAAACCATCATCAATTTTTAACGACATTGTAATTTTTTTATTTTTATTTTCAGAATGAAAGAATACACAATTATAAACATGTAGATCTCTAAAATAGCAGTTCTATAAAATTCTCTAACTTGATACCAGTGCTTGATCCCGTGAACAATTGCATGTTCAAGATTTTAGTAGTTTTCCTAATAACTGATTCATTCTAGGCATTACATTTCATTTATTTCTGAAGTCTATAATTCAAGACATAAAAATGAACCAAATATGATGAAAAGTCCAAAGTCTGCTTTAAAGCTGATATGATTTATTTTTTTCAGAATCCTACCTGATGATTGCTTGTTTCAATGCTAACAACAAATGATTTTTAGACAATGTGCATGTTATATATTTATATTTATACCCTTGTTACAGTCAAGGGTATGATTCCTCCCCACAAATGATGGTAAACATCTGGAATCTACCCACACAGTTTGATATTATTATTTAAACACGGAGAAGATAGATTTAAATGTAATTTAATCCAGTAGGATTTGTTTATTGACCGAATATTTAAAAGAGAGCACATTCAGGCAGTATTTCCGCTATTTTGTTTCTTTTTGTTAAAAATCAATTACAGATCTTTTTAATTGCACTCACAAAAACACAGCTCCATTAAACTGTAAAGCATATCAGATATGACGATATTTTTTGATTGTTTTTGTATGCAGTATATTAAATAAGTATTCTGTATTATTTTCATTAATTGGCTTACCAATAGGTTGTTAAAATTGATTTAAAAAAAAACGCATTATTCCTATCAAATATTATAGGGTTATTGACCTTATATTGGTGCATTTTGGAACAAATTGGCTGTACAAATACGCAAACTTGCGAGTGCATTTGTACAGTTAAGGAGTGCCAAATTTCACCAATATAAGTTCAATAACTCCTTTATTATATAGCTAAAACATCTCCTCATAATTTATAATAATTTTTCCAAATAAAAAAAACTAAAATTAATGATTTTTTTTGTATCGGTATTCAAATTTACCCTGTCCTGTAACTCTAAGTGTTCAATATCTTACAGAGCCCTACAAAGCGTTATGATTTGCTTATTTAGGTTTTCATTGGTCTAATACGTACATGCACTAAAAAATAAACACATTTTACCTATATGCCATTTCTTTTCTTAAATTTAACTCTGAGAATTTGACCAGACGTCATTTCTTGTTTACGATATCGAACACTCGTATTCGGAATGTTTCGGGCATACTCGTACACGTTATATAAACTCAGCGTTCAACAAAGCGTCAAGATATTGAACGCTGAATTTTTCTAGATTTTTGGTAGTATTTTATTAGAGACTAATTATTAGCTATATAAAAAATATATTTATTTACAATTGAAATGTATTGACAAAGCATTTTGTGTTGACTTGTGACGATAAATCGTCTTTAGCTTTAGATTGGAGATATAAACACGCCATTTAGTCCTCTTTATCATACACAAACATAGATACCGAGTCTGGCATACAATAATAAATTTTGAAAAAACTAGCTTTAAAAGATCATAGTTTACCTGTTTTATTAATTTGAGATAAATATATATTATTATAACAGTAACTTGATCCGAAGGGTCGTATCACGTCTCGTTGACAGGCGCGGATCATCAGATCTAACGAGACGCGAAGCGTCGAGTTTGATCTGATGATCTGCGCCTGTCAACGAGACGTGATACGGCTCTTCGGATCAAGTTACTGTTATAATGATAAATTTATTATAAACCCCCTCATAACTAGCGAAATATAGCAAAAGAAGTATTTAGAGATCAATTGCATAACATTTATTCATAAAACAATGCATAATAACAAGGGACTTTTTTGCGCGCAAGAAATATAACGTCATATTTCTGCGTACTACGTCATCAGTTTCAGAGAGTGGTGATATGGATTCAGAAGACAACATGTTGGTGATCCGGAAAATCGGATCACGACGTCACGTGATAGCGTAAATTGAACAGTAGAATTGGGTGATACACATTAGGTATATAATAAAGAATGATATTTTCTTTGCTTTGTCGTGTGGTTTAACAAATGAGTATGTACGTGCATATCTTTCTTTGTTTTCCCATTGAGAAATTCTCAAGTCGTAATAAATGATTAAAATGATTAAACTGAATTGTATCAGATAAGGTCATATGAAGTGGCATATTTCTGCTCAATACATGCAAGATAAATTTTATTTACATGCACCATAATTATGTACATATACATGCAACATATTTATGTCAATGTTCCAGTTTATTATGTTGACATGCAATTACCGATCTTATAAGAAAATATAATTTAAATGTGGGAAAACTTACTAACTGTCATCATGCAACTTATTACAATATTAATCTACCCTGCAAAAGTTTTAGTACAGCACAGTTAAAGTGAAGGGACTATACTCATGGTAATGGTATTAATTTTAACATTTGGTGATCATCTACAGTATCCTGAATCTTATTTACGCAACCGGAAGTATTCCCAATTCGTCTTAAATTATCCAATCAGCCTGTATAGTTTTTAAAACTAGGAAAATTATTGAAAAACAAGCTGATAAAGTAAGAATGTCAGCAGTCTTGTTTAAAGTCTGCATTTTGTATGCTCTATGGTCATTACAATGAACTTTTCAGGAAGTAAAATTTATTAATTACTTAAAGTAAAATAATAACTGATGTTTTTCCTACAAATTGTTAGACCATTATATATACACGGAGTTATCTACAGATTTTTTTGTTATTTCCCGTTTATGACAAGGAGCAAGCTTCTGCTGTTTTTGAGATCCGTGTTTTCTGTGCTTTAATTTTGTAGTGTTTAATGAACGTTTGAGCGTAAATAATGTTATTTATCTCCATATATCTCATTTTTACGAAACACATTGAGTGTGATTGCATATTTTAATTCTGTTTTTGATATAATTTTAATCTGCATCATGGAACAATGGATTAATTGTTCTTTATAACGGGTATTGTATTTTGATAATTTCACGCTTGTAAGGGACAATGTCACTTAATTATGTAATTTATATATTATATATATAGTTTTTTTCACGACATAAGACCTTAATTTTAAAAATGCCTGACCAGTATCAGAGAAAAAACATTTCTCTAGACACAGAGTTTGAAAGACCTTAACAACTCGAGCTGCAGAGTGATGACCTTTAGCATTATTTTGCCCCATGATTGTGGCAGCCATTCCAAATAATAGAATTATATTATTATATTCAAATGAAGGTAAGTATTACATACCGATTTTAAACTTAAAGAGGCGAAGTTTCTAAAAAGCTTGTTTACAGTCAATTGGTTATAACTTCGTTAGCTATAGGTTTTGTGGCAACAATGGACCAAAGTGATCATAAACTGTTACTCTATTCAATCTGTCTGTAAACTCTAATGTAAGAGAAATGTAATGTAAAGGCTTAGCAAAATATTTTTAATGTTAGAAAATACCTTTGCTTTAGAAAGGTTGAGGTTTTAGAAGCCACGGATCTGACCACAGTTCCAGAACAAATTATGGAAAACATCATTTAAATTATCATCAACATCAGGTATATTATATGCTCAAGATTGTTGAAGTGAATTATCATTAGCAAAAAAAACTTAGTAACGCTTTTATAACATAGTATTAACATTAGTAAGAAGTCCCTTTTGTACCCCTCTGATAGTAAGGAGGGGGTATTAATTTCGGTCTGTATAGCTGTCGGTCCGTCTGTAGTTGACTGTCTGTAACGCTTTCGTTTCCACGTAATATCTCAAGAAGTCTTTCAGCTTTTGCAATGAAATTTTACACAATTACTAATTATGGTCTACGAAACGTTCTGAGGTTCAGAGAGTCAAAGGTCGAGGTCATAAATTATATGAATTCTGTCTGTTTTAACACTTTCTTAATTTTCCGTGCATTATAACGAGAAATCATTTTTTTTTTAGGTCAGAAGGTCAAAGGTCAATACGTAAATTCATACATTTAGTGTGTGTGTGTGTGTGTAAATCCTTTCATTTTCGAATGATATCCCAAGAACCTTCTGAGTTTTTGCAATTGAAATCTAAACTATTCTACATAACAACTCCCTATGACTTAAAGAAGGAGCCTATTATTTTAAAGTCAAAGTTCTAGTAGAGACTAAACTTTACACACTTGTTTTATGTTTTGTTAAATTTTGTGAAAAAAAAAATGTTGATGGTAGAGGGGAAAGATTCTTGCTTTGCTTGAGAGAGGCCACGGGTTCAAGTCCCGGTTGATCCATTTTTTCTGGGGGGGGGGGGGATTACCAGTTTAACAAATAATATTTTTATTCATATAAATGTAGTTGTAAAATTGACCTGCAGTTATATTTTCCTTTCCATTAGAAATGGTTTTGGATAAATTGTGCTAGGAAAAGTGTTTTAATTATAGTTGATTATACGAATTTTGTCGTTTTTTTATTTATGTATGCTATTTTATATAATTCTGAAATTTTTAAAAAAAAAATATACTTCCTCGCCTGATTCAAATTCAAAATAATAATGATAATAAAGAATCAGCATTTGCTTTTAAAATATTTTATTTATTATTTTTTCGAGCAGACAGCGCAAAGAATTTCTCTTCCCTGAACATATGTTGGACATTTTAAAGAACCACATTGAGCTTCTACAAAATAAAATAGGTAGCCATCTTTATCAGCATGGCCTCAATGCAAGGTATCAGGATCCTTGACTACACATATGTATGTTGTACCAGCAGGATTATTATGGTATCCCGCCATTAAGTAGCCCTGGTACGTACTCTAGGTTCCAGCTTTTGTAGCAGGTTTTTCTTGCTTCGATAAAATAATAAAATCACATAAATTATCATATACACTAGGCAAAATCACTGTGCAAACGTGTTGAATGGTGAATTGAATTTTTATCACTGCTGAAGGAACAATTAGAGCAAGTAAATTCAAAGAGTAGCTGTCCTTCGCTTTCGGTGTTTGTTTTGGTTTTTTTTTTTTTTTTTTTGGGGGGGGGGGGTATGTCATTTTTTATGGTATATTGTGTTAAATATGTAAAATCTTTTATATGTCATTCAAAAGGAATCACCATATTTATCATTTTGTTAATAATGTCAATCATAAATTATGTCAACATGCTTGCAATATATTCTGATATATGTACATTGCATTACTTAAATATTGTGCATGAACATCAGTTGCCCTGTTTATAATTTTATTAATAAAAAAGGACGCAAACGTTCGCATTTTACTTTACTCGTCAGAACATTTTTTTTACAATTTGATTGATTATAAATTGTTTAACGCCCCCTCAAGATATTTTCACTCATATGGAAACGCCACCACTTGCCGGTGGATAGCTGCAAATTTTTGTCTTATATTCGGCACTTAGGTCCATTGATGAGGGAGGGATCTTTTTCATGCCAGCACCTACTGCGACACGGGGCCTCGGTTTATACGGTCTCATCCAAAGGACCAGTCTCCACGTCCCACAGTGGGATCGAACCTCGCGACTCTAGAGCAGTCGCTCTAACTACTGCACTAAGCGGGTGACTTTTACAATTTGAAGAAAGAAATCTCAAAATAACTATTTTAAAAAGTGCTTAAAAGTTTAAATCAGTGTGAAATTTTGAAACTCGTTTTTTAATTTTTTACCTTTTGTTCATGGCAGCTGACAGAAGACAAAAACTATGTATACTGGTGTATAATTATATCGTGGTACTTAATCCTTTTTGCATAAAAAGTGTTATTCCAATTTTTTACTTTAACTTTCATCAAAAAAATATTCATAATTCAAACTAAGGACTAACTTTTCATGTTAAATTATTTCCCAAGCTTGCATCGTTTAAGTTATTGTCTATTTTTAAAACAGAAAGTCTTACTTACCTCAAAAATTGGAGAGTCTCGTTGTATCGAGGTATGGGAAAACATGAAAACTTGTAGATAACATGGACCTCAATTTTTATTTTTGAATTTACTATGTAATTCTACAGGAAAAGTAAATAAATATACAAACTTAAGATATTTAAAAGATGATCTATAGTATAATTTTTACTAGGTTATAGATTTAATGGTTAAAAATAATAAATACGTGACTGGACGTCTAAGAAATTACGATTTTTTAAAATATTTTTTTAAACGGATGTTCCATACTTCTTAATCATCAAAAAAGTAAACATTCAGACACCATAAACATATTGTCCATTAATAAAAAGAATAAAGGCTATGTATCAAAATTTTTGCGACATTCTGCGATACAACGAAACCTTCGATATAATGAGAATCGAGTATACTTCTCCTTAAAAAAAGCGGGGAATCAAATGCTTATTCTGAAAAAACGACAAAAATCTAATTTGGCAAAATACCATTATACCCAATTTAATTTGACTATTCTAATGAAAAGAAAATAGTTGAACGTTGACGATATCGAAAAATATTTGGATGGTAAAATATTCACTGAATTCTTAAAGTTAAAATGATTAGCATGAATAAATGTGCGCAAAGAAGACGTTTCTATTCACGATAAAATGTAAAAAATTAAAATAAATACATCAAACAAAGAAAACCAAAAACCAAATCTACCTGAAAGGATAGGGAAAAATGCATTATAGGAATAAACAAGCATTCTAAGAGCATTGCATAAGCAATACATTTCCCCTACCGGGTTCCCCTTTTTTTTAGAATGTCATTTTATAATATGCAAAAGTTATGACCAAGTTAAAAGTGTTTGATGTTAAAATTTAGAGGTTGTGAATGCCTTTAACCTAAAGTATAATCCAAACAAAGACGAAAATTCAAATCATTCTTTCAACGTCTTTTTCTCGCTGCATATTTACCATGTTGACCTTCGATATATAGCGCAGCACGAACCCAATCTTAATTCAATATGAAAAATTAAAAATGCCATCATTTATCAAAAATCAATGAAGCTAAACAACATTCAAACATGACCTGTAGTAACTCATTAAGATACACTCACATAAAAAAATTCAGCTCAATATCTCAAAAATTGCGGAAAACCAATTAGGACAGGCTGACAGACATGACAGACAGACATTGCCTATCATATCTCAATCTTTAGTTTTTATTTAAGAAATAAGGTATCATTTTTTGAGTTTTATTGAGATGTAAAACGGGTTGGTCATGTGATCAAATCCCATGAAGCCCGAAGGGCTTTATGGAAGATTTGATCATGTGCCAACCCGTTTTACATCTCAATAAAACTCAAAAAATGATACCTTATTACTTATATTTACATTTGTGACTTATTCATACTTTAAATTTGCCTGATTGTAACTTTTAACGTGCGAAATGCGTTATTTTTCAAACCCAACGGCATGTATGTATTCCACTAAACGCGCGTCGACCCTTTATGACGTCACACAGAGATTACGTCGAACGTTTATCCAAACGCACATCTATGACCTCTTGACCCCGTACCTGTATTTATACAGTTATAAAAACGCTTCCTTTCAGTAGTGTTATATAAAGGAAAACATTTGCAAATGTAAATATTAATCTTTATTTTTTATAAATAGATAAACATATTTTTTCTCACCTGGAAATAATTTTACAATGGGTCTATTTGGAACTAGGCACACAGCACAGGGAACATCATGATTATGATTTGAAGTAAAGTGACCCGTGAATGTATTTGTTTCATACTCTGCTACTTACACGTAAGCCTTAATTCCACTCTGGATCATGCATTTGACAAACATAGAAGTTCTATAGCTGCTCCATTATGACTGTAATGAGACCATCCGGTGTATCCTATAAATGCTTAAATTCTTTTAATGCAATGCAAACAAATTATTGATAATAGTTTTACATCTACTTTAGAAATGACAATAATAAAACTATCATGCATGAATGAAGATATTTCAAATTCAATTCAAATAGAATTCTATGATTTTGTTTTCCAAAATTTTTGCTTTTATACCTTCTTCACCACCGCCCAAAAGATAAGTATTTTGAGCAGAAATTAATTAAAGCAACGTACATTTCCCAATTGTGTTACTGAACTATTTACGAATTATTGCTAATTTGATTGCTTTTAGACGTCCGTAAGAGTAAAGAATACCCGATTCTGCTAATGTTATCTTATCAGGCCCCGTTCAAAGTAATTTTTGGTAAATTATCAGTAGAATTTTTTAACTCTGTTTTAATTATATGAATTATCATGAATCTCGAATGTGCATTGATTCCTTAGAATTTTTGATTTCCTTAACAAAAAGCAATAGCCACTCTGAGCCTTATTTGGCTCTGAGAATTTCTGAAAAATCAAAACCGTTTAGTTTAGGTTGCAAATGTAGTTTTTATTACTTGAGTGTTTGTAACCACGTATCTATTAATCGTCACGTAATTTTATTTCTAGTCAATGCATTATGACGACATAAATGCGTCATGTTTTTCATATCCTGTAAATTCCTTTGAAAATGACATAAAGTTGAAGCATTTTTTCAATATTTCATACGAAGTACTGTTAAGGCTTTCCATAGCTTTCCATATTGCGTTTAAAACGTAACACTGCATTGCAAGGTCGATTTTAAGCTTTATTTCTAAGTTATATACCTAAATACGGCCAATTCGTATAGAGAGTTCCCTAGGCTATATATAATCATATTTGTTACGATATCACATGACCTCGTTGATCACGTGACGGTCACTTTTACCTTTGTGAAGAGCTTTACATAAATCGCTTCGGCGCAGCCCTATATAACACATTTTAATTTTTTTTTCATGTAAATAAACTCATTTTATCCTTGAGAACGCGAAATGTGCTTGGAAAATGTTATATTATTACTCTGGTACAAAATAGTTCACATTAACTTCAACTTACCGACAAATCTGAGGGTATTTCCCGCTCAATATCGTCATCTGTTTTAAAACAAAGTCATCATACATTTTCTCCAAGTAAGATTCCGTTAGAGGGGAGACTCCTCTCACAGATTTTCACAAAATATCTCAAATTAATCCTCATTATAGATCTGCGCCAGGCTCTTTTATACACATTATTATGAATTCTGCCTCTATCCACGAGTATTAGAAAGGGTAAATGTCAAACGTATATTTTCCTTTGTATTTTGAACACGCTGACTTTTTCACAAGATTAATAAAACAAACGTATCTCAATTGTTCGGATATATTATATTTTTTTTAAAAATGATTAAAACACGTTTTTTAAACTAGATTTCTGCATCTTTATATGCTGATTGAAATAAGATGGAAGGTTTATGACACTATCACCCACATTATAGCTCAAGTTTGCAGTGACTTGACGTTATTTTCAATTATGAAGTCATAAATGTAAAAAGAAGATTATGCACAGACTACACTGCAATATTCTCTGGGAAGCTTTATTGTACCTGCGTATAGAACACAACTTCCGATCCAAAACATGCTAATACATAATGAAATATCTCTTTCTGAAGATTAAGAACATGTTCTATTTTTTTGGATCGTTGGCTGTGCTCATATTTTAATTATTTGCTGAATGTTAAGTCAAATACGTATGTTTTCTACAAATTTCAAGATCACTGCAATTTCTCAAACCTGTTTTCCACTATCTGGATTCTCAAAACGAAATTTTATTAAAGAAAATGAAAGCACCAAGTGTCTACTTTATTTTGATTTATGAAATGGAAAAGAGGCTAGGGTGATAGTTAATTATTTGATATAAGTACAGGGCCATTTTATGCATAAGACGGCTCTTGCTATTTAATTTATTTTCGCTTATAGTCCATTTCAAGAAAACATTTTAACAATGTAATAAATATTCAATAATGTAAGAAACATCATGTTTTAAGAAATGCGTAAGGCATAACGTTTGATTGCAAATGGAAGCATACCTTCGACATTAAAAAAACCAGGGTTATTGATCTTCAAAATCATAGCCAGAAAAACATACCAACTGACTCGTTCTTGGATGATATAACTGAATTTTGCTGTATCGTTTTATCCTGTTTCTTTTTGTACATTAGGAACCACTCGGCAACTTTAAATTGTTTAAGTCAATTACGAAGCCTAACAGATGTGAAAAAAATTAGGACCGAGTTTGACTTCATCTATAGTTTTATGTAAACAAGTAAATGGACGATTGCCTAGCAACATATACGTACGTGTACATTGTATAATAATATGCACATAGATAGACAAAAATCCTTGATCATAGGAAAGGGTGCCAAATAAAAAAAATAGTTTTGCTGTCAAAGGTACATACTAGTAAATTTTCAAATTAATAGATAATGAAGAAGGGGTTTTAAAGAACACATTGAGGAATTTTTGAGCATTTAAATTTTTGAATCAAATAAAGTGAGACTGATATAGAAATGTCTGTGGAAATATATAGAAAATAGCAAGTTTACACCTCTGGATGAAGAGGTATCGCATGAAACAAGATACCCTTTCTGTTAATGTGAAAACATTGTCATCTATCAAATTTTTATATTTAAAAAGGAATTCGTAGAATAAAACTTTTACATGTCAGTTTACACTACTCATTCTGTTGGTAAGTTTAAATCACAACAATTTTATTGTCTAGGAACCAGTGTTCCCACTTAAACAACTGGATACTGTCATAAGACGGTAATACCCGCACGCAGGCTTTTTCCTCTATATCAAGCCCTTCATGTTGGTGTAACCAACTAAAAAGATAAAACCATAATTTCTTTATAATTAACATAGTACACAAATGTACATGAATTTGTCTATAGTGCATAAAATGCTAAGAAGAATATCAGGCCTCTAATTTTGTATTTTGTTTAACTAAATCATTACCAATCTGAAATTTTTTACCTTAAATTATTTGAATGATGTTTGTTATGTTTGATAGAAAGAGGGGGGTGTGTATTTTTGGTCTATACTGTGAAATCAACAACATCATTACATCGGCAATAAAATTTACCAAATCAATAAAAATTACGGAATAAATATACAAAAGACAAATAAACATGTTTTTCTTACATAAAATCTTATTTCCTCACATATCATTACCATTTAGAATTAAAATTGCATTAAAATAAGTATGATAATTGACAATACATTATCGTAAGGTGTACAAAGCAATGCTGATTTTAAACTGTTCAATAACAGTTTTTACGTTTGCTCACTGTTTATAAATGCTGATGCTTATTTCGCTTTTACTGTTTTATGTAGCAAAATAATTCACTTTGTTAACTGTATTGTAAACTGTTAAACTGGGGGG
>PRKT01000294.1:562186-585531 GCA_003671525.1 Saccostrea glomerata | reverse complement strand
AGCCAAAAAAAAAAAGGAAATTGCACAAACTCGAAAATCCTATTTCGGGGGGTGGGGGTTAGTGGCCAACTTTTTCAAGGCCAACTTCCTTTCACTTCCAATTTTTTCCAATATTTCCTTGCTATAAATATACTGTGGTAGAAAGTGGGGGGCCAACCATCTTTTCAATGAACAGTTTCTATAGTTAAGGTAATGTTCGAGAAAACAGTGTACCCCCCGGATGCTACGTGCCTGGTTTGTTAAAGGACAAAAAATTTGGAAGAATTAATCGGAAAATTGGTTATTGTATTCATAAAGCAAAAATAATATTCATTATGTAACTTCATTCAATACTTTCTTAAGCATGTGTACTTTTTAATCCCCCACCTTACAAATGTACTTATTTTCAATAGATGATGATGATTATTTTTCTTCAACAAGAAGACATAAATGAGTTTTTCAAAAATACAATTTATTTCTTACTTTTTGGAACAAACAGCACACACTAGTTCTCGGCCCTTGACATATGGTGCACATTTCAATGAACCACAGTTTGATTCTACGTAATAAAGAAGGTAACCATCCTTATTAGCCTGACCTCCTGGTACGGTATCTGGGCTCTCATCCACACACGTGTATTTTGTCGCAGCCGGATGACCATAATAGCCTGCCATCAAGTAACCCCGGTATTCAAGGTTCCAACCTTTGTAGCAGGTTTTTCTTGCTGCAATGAAATATCGATAAAATTGTTTACAGTATAGTGAATCTGTATTTTGGAAATAAAAATTAGCTATTAACTGAAAAGAAAATATAGTTCTGAAAAAATATAGTTATATGTAGATTCATGATATATGCACAGCAACATGTATGATCCGAATAAATACAAAAGGTCATTGTGTGATAAAAATGATTGAAAAAGTAACGCATATTTAATTAATTCTAATTAAAGAAGTCGATATAGAAAAGTCGTTATAATCGTGTTCTCACCTGGGAACATTTGTACGACGGATCTATTTGGAACAAGGCACACAGCACATGGTACATCATGGTTTTGGAATGAGGACAGGTGATCAGGGTTATAATTTGTTTCGTATTCTGTCCCATACACAAATGCCTTAGCTCCATTATATCCGTCAGTGTATATCCCCCATTCTGGATCCTTTGGTAAACAAAGAAGTTCAACAGCAGCTCCTGAATGCAAATGATTCGATCCGCCGGCGTATCCTATAATATATTTTTTTCATGAATTTTATACAATTTTATAGATTAAAATTCATCAATTTTTGTAGGCCTTTCCACATTCTTTAAATTGATTTAAATCCGAGATTTTGAGTATTTAGAATATGATAAAATAGAATTTATTTGGTTTAATCCGTAAACCAATCAAAATTATAATTACCTGAATATACGAGGGTGGCGTTACAGGGACAAGAATTTTTTCCCCACCTTGTATAGATAATTTTTCCGTGTTCTTTACCTTTCAAAAGAAAATTTAACATTAAAATAGCATTGGTCATGTTGATTGATAAATATTAAGAAAATCTGCACCATGTATTTAGATTGATACCTTCATCCTCTTTGAATTTTTTCATAAAATCCTCAGTGAAGCTTTTGAATTCCCGCCTTAAAGCTTCTACCTGATTTGCTCCCAGCGCAGATGAGAGCTGTCCTGTTAGATAGCCCTGTAACATGTCTTTACAACTTCCGGTCTGTGTCTCTCCATGCGCAGCGTGAAGAAGAAAAACAAGCGCTAGAAAGAGTACTGGCTCCATTCTAAAGAGAAAAACATAAAAATCTTTATATGTTCAATATTTTGAGGGGAACCCTTGACTTTTGATTCTCTCCAGTGAATTTTTAATTCTAGCAGATGGAATCAGATTTGATACTGAGAAAAAATGACGCATCACAATAAACACGATAAAAAATAAACAGTTATTTAGGTTTCTTCATACAACATTAATTCTGAGATAATCCTGTGATTTAAGCCTTGTGTCATTACCTCAGTATTAAATATAACATATATTAATACATATATACATATATTAATACACAATGCACTGAATAAAATATTTTTCGGATAAGACACATTTATTTTATTTATTAGTTAAAATGTTTTCTAAACTATCTTTTATATATTAATTTAATTTTGAATGTAAATCTATTCAATCATTCCTTTTGTACACATTTTCTTGTTTTTAATTTTCTTAAAAGCAAAACTATTACCTTTCCAATAATTTCTCTAAGAAATGAGTGATTGCATGTGTTTATTTTACACTTGTATATGCATGTATTGGATTTATATAAAGTTAAAAGGAAAACATCTGGTATTGACCAAATCTGTTTGACTGCAGTCAGTCACGAAGAAAAGAGTTTAAATTGTAATCTTAGTCCAAATCTTTAATACATCTGTGCTCTCAAAAATTTAGAATGTATTAACAGTGTATAAATATCATCGTTGCATCGATCGTTAGTAATTTCTTGATTTTTTTAAAAGAAATTTTTTCCCATACTTTTTGAAAATATTTCAAAGAGACAAAATAGAAAATTACCATTGACCATATACCTAAAAAGAAATTATTAAACCAAGATTAGATACTTTTATTCGTATAAAAATGTTTACAAACTAATTCTTTGACATGTATATATCGTCTTCTTCGGCCAGTTTTTATATTTAATTTAGTTCATTGTTTTGCTTAACTCATGCAACGCAAATGTAATTGAAAATAATTTTTACTTTCCTCAAAAACAAAATAGAAAAAAAACTGCAAATGTTTATTATTCTAATAATTATTTTTCATGTATTTGTTATCTAATGTTAAATGCCTTGTTTAGCGGGGTACAGTGTAAAGAATTTCCAAACAGTACAAAAAAGTCGGAATATAATATGTGTATTTTTTAAATATAGAATTAAAGCAATTGTACATTTTTTTTTAAATTGGCACAATGAAATCGAAGGAATATCAATTTAGAGTGCAATGACTGATAGGGGATCTCTCTGTATTGAAATTGAGAATGGAATCACTGAGTATGTAAACCTATAGGGTTTAGCACGGATATTTTATTTGAACGTTTTAAAATTGAACTAAATCAATACCGTAATCGTTTAAGTAATTGATAGTCAACTAAGTAGTGCAGTGAATTGAAATGAAAAATTATTAAAACATGATGTATATTATTAGTGTTTCAAATTACGGTGACATTTAAATTGGAGAAGGGACTTTGATTCTATGAATTATAATTATCCTGTTAAGACAATTTGGGTTTTGTTGTTATTACAATGAACTTTGATTTGGTAAATCATTTTGTTATGGAATATATCAGAATAGACCAATCAAGCCTATCGATGGTAAGTAATCAAATTTGAACGGAAATACAATGGTATCATTAAGAGTTTTGAGCAATAAAATTGGGAACTTTGATCATGTTGATGTAGATAAATACTTTAAAGAGCGTAGGGCTAGAACTCCAGTGGTGCAGAGATGGGGACTGAGTTCAAAGATATCACTAATGTTTGTTTACCTGTATTTGAGGCTGGTATCATGTTCGGGTAGGTGGCATGTAATGGTAAAACAGCCAATGAAATGTACTTTAATATCCGGGACCGTAAATACCCTCCGCGCAAAAAATATCCTGCTTGTCAGAATACGACATTCTCATTCTCATTTTATTCTATTCCTGAGAATCATTCTTTTGGACTATTTTTGAAATTAATCTTTACGAATTTTATTCTTCGGGAGTTTAGTGAAACATTCATATATAATTGGTACGGATCTTATTAACATTTGTACAAAAGGCATTTGAATAAAAAGTGTAATGATTTTTTCTAATTACTGGGTATATTTCAGAAACATTTTATGATCAATCTATACGATTAAAGTGAGTTTGTCAATTTGGATTCATAAAACTTATTAACCAACAAAAGTTTTATCATTGGCGTTAAATAATTTAAATTTGGCGATTATACTCATGTGAAAAGCAAATATAATGAAAACAGTGTAAGATTTACGAATGAAATCGTATATATGGATGTAACGAACAAAACTTATGCTCATAGTTCATTGAACAAGACAAATGTAGAGCAGAGCAATCACAAACACCCAAATCAAAATATTAAAGGTTGGATCAAGTGTCTCTGAGAGGTGAGCATCCCCTGCCAATCGCCATACCAGCAGTGTGCTCCCTTTGACGATCCAGAAATAACGAGTGAAAATCATCGACAAACCAGTGTGTAAATAAAGGTCTTACAACAAATATGAAAAACTTGGATGGCATTTGAACGTAGAGTGTAGGAAAATATGGCTTTAAATGAGACTACTGCTATTGTTGTTTCGTGTAAAGGAAAGAAATAGACCAAATTTAAATAAAAATACCATTTTATAAGCAAAGGTGATTTGGTAAGGAAACAATCAACAATGATTAGATCTCAAGGGAAACTAAGGAACTGCTTTATTAAATTATAAATAAAATAAAGAATTTAAGGGAGAGGACGTATAATACGTTTTCAGAGTTTTCTCTCTTTCTTGAACATGTACAGGAATTGGGTCTAGTTTACGTTCATTCTGGTGAAGTCATTCAGTTTATTAATACCATTAACGCGGAATGACTTCAATCTGTGCATCCAGAACTTTTCTTTGCTTTTTCTCCGAGTGTCTCTCCATCTTGGGTTATGGTCAATCACCGCTACTGTCATGTCCTCCTATTTGTGACCCTCAAGGTTGAAATGTTCCCCAACGGGTTCATTGAGTTTTTTGGTCCTAATGGTCGAACGGTGGTTATTGACTCTCCTGCGAGATCTCCAGTTTCACCAATATACTGTTTGGAGCAAACTTTGCAACTGATGAGATAAATGCAGTTTATAGTATGACTGGACAAATTCCCTAGTATTTTGTAGCTGCGGCCTGTAACAGGGCTGTTAAAACTGTCTGTGTCAGTGCTGTGCTTACAAAGAAGACATCTTCTGTCATAGCAAGTTTTAAAGCCCCCGTTAGGTAATGGGTTGTCCAGTCTGGTTCTCACTACCATGTCATTTAGGTTCCTTGGGCGTCTGTATGCAGCCAATGGGGGTTCCTTAAAGACCTCTGCCATTCGTTTGTTTGAATGGAGAATTGGTAGGTTCTTTTGAAGGATACCGCTATTGTCTTTCTCCTTGTATCGTAATAGGTTTTGCCTGTCATGCCCCGCCATCTCATCAATAGCTGCTTGTACGGTGCGGGCATTGTAGCCTCTTTTGCATAAGTGGGACTTAAGAAGACCACTTTGCTCCTGATATAAGGCAGGAGACGAACAGATGCGTCGAATTCTGGTGGCTAGACCCTTAGGCACTCCCTTAAAACTGTGTGGGGGATGACAGCTAGTGGGCATAAGATATAAGTGAGAGTCTGTGGGTTTGGTGTGGAGACTGAATTCGATTTCACCATCAATCAGGGTAGATGTAGTATCTAGGAATACGTTTTTCGAATTAGATACGTCTACTGTAAATTTGATCGACTGATGAAAGGTGTTGGCAAACGTAATAAACGCCTCGAGGCTCTCGCGAAATTCCACCCACTTCATCTCTATATCGTCAATGAAACACAACCAGCTATGGGGCCTAAATGGTGCATGAAGTAACAAGTTGCGTTCCAGTCTGCCCATAAAGACATTGGCATAAGACGGTGCCATTTTCGTACCCACAGCAGTGCCATTAACCTGCAGGTAATGTTCTCCATTAACCATGAAGTTGTTGAACTTGAGAACATGTTCAAGGAGCTTAGCAAGGGACTCGGTAGAAGGAATTTGTATGGATCTACTATCCCAGACTTTACTACAGGCTTCGATACCCTCATCGTGCAGAATATTGGTGTACAAAGTTGTGACGTCCATAGTCACGAGGAGGGTATGATCTGGGAGGCCAGTAGAGGGCGTCTTGTTAATGTAGTCCGTGATGTCCTTAAGATAGGATGGCAAACTCTCTACGTGTGGACGGAGATGTAAATCAATGAATTCAGAAATTTTCTCCGTGGGGTGTCCAATTGCGCTGACTATGGGGCGACCTGGCATGCCTTCTTTGTGTATTTCAGGAAGCAGATAGAATTGTCCTGGTCTACAGTCAAAAGGATTTAAGGTTTCATAGACGTTGATACCAATTTCATTTTTCTCAAACATATCGTCAAGAGTTTTGGTAATGGCGGTAGAGAAGTCTTTAGTAGGGTCAGAGTCCAGTTTCTTATAGAAACGTTCGTCTGAGAGTTGTCTTTGGGCCTCCATTACTACAACTGTAGAGCCTTTGTCTGCTTTCTTGATTACAATGTCTTCCCGATGTTTTCAATGATTGTAAGGCAGATCTCTCTTCCTAACTCAAATTGTCGGGAGTTATGTCTGGCATTGAAAGGAGCTTCTCTATGTCTGACTCAACGGCGTCAATATACGACTCAAGCGCCGCTCTTGCCCGGTGCAGGTTCCCAGTCACTCTTGGGCTTATAGAGTTTGTGTTCCTCTAGATCGTGTAAATCCGGCTTGGAAGAGTCGTATGGATTTATTTCGGAGTCTTTTCTAGAGACGAATGCTCGGGTGTCCTCTCTGACTTGTATTTTGTCGACCTCATGTGGCGTGGGGCAGAAATTTAGTCCCTTGGAAAGAAGTGAGGTCTCCGATTCGGAGAGAGGAGCACTTGATGTATTGAGCACTGGGCAGACGTCAGGAGTTTGTATGTGTCCGTCCCTCGCGATTGTCTTAATGCGTTTAAAGCGTGAAGGGTTTACGTGTTTTGTTAACTCTGACCTCTGACCAGTTGTTCCTGGACTGTGGAACACTGTCGCGGAGAAATTTCTTTTTTTTGAGTCTTGTTGACTTTGTTTGTGAGGACCATATTATAGGTGTCTATAATATTATGGGCTTCATCAAGATCGGCCTGGGACATGTTATCGTTGAGGGATAATTCTAAGGACTTGATCTCACTCTTCAATTGTCCTAACTTGTGGATATCCCAAGAAAGACAGAGTGACATCAATTGTTTAGAACATCTCCTTGTAATAACGTCCCAGCGTTCCTGAAAGCATTTGGAGATAGGCCCTATGTTAGCTGCAACATTTATCTTAAAGCCTTTTGGTATAATATGTATAATGTCACACTCTATGTAGGTCTGTAAATTGGAAACCCGGTGTGCACTTTTTATTGATTTTTGGTGTTCTTTCTTAGAAGTTTGAATGTTGAATTATCTTTAATAGACATATTTGAAAGGAAATTATAATTGCCAAAATGATAAGACTACTTTTAAGTTTTTAGTCGTATGAAGTCGAAAGATTCATCGAACGATTGTTCTGTATTCTAACGTATTTCGTAGATAATTCGTGCAAGAATTCAAAAATTTAAAAAAACAAATGGTTTATGAGTAAAATTCGAAAGGGAAAAGTGGAAAGAACTAATTTGCAAAGGTTGGAAGCAAATTAAATCGTAGAATGAAACAATGTACGATTAACTGATTGTCGTAATTAATTAACATAATTAATTCGTTCAATTATGTAAATCGCACATCACCCGAGAATACCCGATAGACTGGACGTATTTCATAGCGGTCCGGATTTCCTTCTTTAATAGTGTTCTTAAAAACTTCCAATTCAACATGTAACTAGGTTTGTAATAAATAGTGTTTAGTAGTTTAGTAGTAGTGCTAGTTATTTTTGTATCTCTTTTTCCTTTGTTCTTATGACTTTTTAACTTATTTCTTTGTCCTGAGGAAGGGACAGGGCGTCCCGAAAATTTGACAATTGTTTTTGTTCGTGTCGTTGGTCATTCTTAGTGCTTTATATAAATTTATAAATATATAAATAATGAAGCTATGTTCTAGATAGAACTAAACAATTATCAAAGAGCTTCATATAACTAATCACATACATTACTAACATAGACTGTAATTACTGATTAAATTGAGTTTACATGTGCATATTCATATACTAAGAAAGACAAATATTAATTGAAAATAACATTATTAAAGAAGAATTCAATTGCAGTACTAGAGGAAACGAAATCCAAACAGTTTTGTAACGGCTCTTAAGATAATGAAAGAGAAAAATATATAGGCAGTGAGAAAGTTTTATTTTTGATGCAATAGAATAAAATACAAAAAATCACGTTCTTGGCGTCTTTACCACATTTCTTTTGCCAAAATGATTGGAATTAGCATTGTGGTTGGTACAGTCACCGTACCCAGATATCTGTTACACCGGTACCCTATTAAAAATAAGATAAAAACGAATCAATATATTTGATAGACTGCATTCATAAATTGTGTGTATGATTTGTACTAGGAAAAAAATCAAAACATACACATATATATTGAAATTGCAATAGGTATAGCTAACATTAATTTTTATTTTTAAATAAGGACTGATACTTTACTGGTGAATCAAAGCAGCACATCCTTTCCGCTGGACCATCACATAAATATCTAAGAGGCGGAGTCGAACAAGAATACTGACACGAACCGCCATTCCCTGTACAACGATAATCTGATCCTAAAGAAATAAATTAAAAGAAAGAATATCTTTTAAATATCAATATGTTAAATATATACTGAGCAAAATAAGTTTAGCAATTTAAGATATTTACATTTGTAGTATATCAAGTAGAAAAAAGTAGACCCATAATTTATTATGTAATTGAAATGCCAGACAAGGCAATGTTTTCTTTGAATCCAAGACGATTTGTGTTTGCCCCTGCGATGCGTGATTGTTGATTACGTTGAAGTAAGTGATAGTGCTTCGAGAGGTCTTTGAGCTCGGACAATGGCTGAACGTAGCCTGTTTCCTACAAATTGCCCGCATAACCTCACTCTAGTAACACGGCATAATTCTTCTGCAACTTAAGGGGCAGCCATAAAACTGTAACGT
This sequence comes from Saccostrea glomerata, assembly GCA_003671525.1. Taxonomy (NCBI): domain Eukaryota; kingdom Metazoa; phylum Mollusca; class Bivalvia; order Ostreida; family Ostreidae; genus Saccostrea; species Saccostrea glomerata. Next base: position 576,685 of record PRKT01000294.1, on the reverse strand, counting down.
CTCGACGTTGTAACAGTTAAACGATCATTGCTAACCGTCGTTTTTCGTGGACGTCCTAAGCGCTGGCGATTGATTACGTGTTCAGTCTTTCGGGATCAGTTCGAAAGTCGACATTTGGTGGACTGATGCAAGCAAAAGTGTTCAGCGACATCTTTTTGTGAGTTACCAATTGTTAGCATCCCTATAGTACTTTAACGTTATTTTCGGAAAGTCCTGGTGTTTTTGCCATTAGACGTTTTTGCAATTTTTCACCGGTTTTCTTTTACAACCATGCTCAGAAGGTTTTTCTAGTGAATAATTGTTCCCGGATCGTGTGTTTTCGAGCGTAACCTTTTGTTTTATTGGATTGTCGCAACGTTGTATGAAGCGGGTTCTGCGTGTCAAATTAAAAAAAGAACTCTGTCGTTTGTTATCTTTATCTCTATTGTTTTTAAGAAGAAGCATAGTAAAACAATAAAGAAAAATATTTTTGAAGCATACGTACGGAAAAGCAATTGCTAAACTTATTTTGCTTAGTATATATCGTCCTCCTAGCTACTTGTCCTGTCTAGCTGAACAATAATATAATATTTTAAGGATACTTTTAGAAAATTATCACGAATTTAGAAAATAAGTAAAAATGATAAAAATTTGTAATTCTGTTAATTCATTTTTCAAACTGTTTGCTGTTCACTATACGTTACAAAAAAGTAAAACCAATAAAAAAAACAAAGCTTGAAAAAAAATCTAATTTTTTTTTTCAATTTCAGTGCATTTAAACTTTTGTAAAAGATTCCACGTAATGTATAAACAAATCTTGTGTAACACTGCGTTGTGTAAGGTTTATTTTAATGTGTTGATTTGTATATTTTAAAGTATTTAAATTCAGAAACTTATTTCGAATCCCTGACACGAATTAGCTTCCATAGATTTACTGTTTTTGAATAAAGAATATTTTTTTGCAAAAGACCTTTTTTTTCTGGGAATATTTTTAATAAAAAATATTTTTCAATATTTTGAGAAAAAACATTACTATATATTTTTCTAGTCCGAGTCTAATTCGAGTGCGCATGATTTGTGCAACTTTTTAATTTGATGCAGTTAATTCTGCAGCAGTATACCTTGGACAGATATTTTGATTTTGATACAAAATAAAAAGTTATCTTCACTCTTATAGGTCTGAAAATGTCATTTTACGACAACGATTAGGAAAATCGCTAAAATGGCTGTACATGAAGGATGAAGCAAGACTCGCTTGTACGTTCAAGACGCCCATGGATATTATACTAAGAACTGATGACAGAATATCCAAAGAAACAAACTAGCAATATAAACATTGCTGATTTTTTCCCCGAAAAAAATCACTTAAGCCGATAACTCATCTGCACTGATATTTATTTACACCGTAATATGGCAGTTGAAGAGGTATTGGGATTTGAAAAAATTAACTCAGTAATCAATTCCTTGACCAATCCAGATGGTGAACTTTTTAAAATTTCAGAATTTGGTGACTTTCTAGAAATGCAAATATGTGGAAAATGTGATAAGGTACTTTTCCAACAAATTCCAGTAGGGTCCAACAGTAAAAATTGACGACTTTTGAGATCCCCCCTTCCCTCCCAGAAATCGGGATAGTCAACATTCGATTTTTCAATCTTAAGATAATAAATATAACAGTTAAAATCAATTAATTATAAAAAAAATAATCAAAATCCCTAGGGCAGAAATAATTAGACTAGGCCTCGTTTATAATGGTATAAGGAAAAATACCTTTTATAAAAATGGAAGGAGGGTAACCTTAAGCTTACCTTCTACTATGAGAATCTCAGGGTTGTTGACCAAAAAAAACAACCACAAGGAACACAACAACTGACTTGTTCTTGAATGCCATATCTTAAATGATATGCAGCAATAACTTTATCCTGTGTTTCTATACTTTTTGGTAACATTAATTTTTGTCAGACAATTACGCATAACTGACAGCTGTTACGTAAATTGTAGCTGAAAAATTTCATAATTATACAATTTTTCACTTTGTTATAATTTTTTTATGTTGATTTTCATATTTGCGTCTATTATCCTTTATGAAAAGTCAAGCAATGACATAATCAAGTTGAATCGGCATGTTCTCAGTAATATATAATAATTTGTTGCATCATTTTTATTATTTTTCAGCTTTTGTATATTGCGCCTTATCTCATTTTACAATTACCTTATAAATCAAAAGCAAGATTAGTTTGAAAAGACTTAAATTTAATTGAAAATCGACAAATGATTGTTCGCTCTGAAGATGCAGCAGGAGGCAGTTCAATTGGATACATTGAACACTCTATCTCCAGACAGCCTATCGCATCACAGAAACATAACAGTAAAAAGTGTTTTTTTTTTCCCTTTTTGCAATATTTGTTTGACTCATTCAAATTTTGTTCAGATTTTGTCTTTCTCCAAATGTGACGATCTTGGGCTAAAATGAATAAGAAAAATAAGGCGTGTTCGCTTTATACAATTAGGGAGCCAGACATCAAGTATGGATTTGAAAGGAATCTCCAAAACTACACAAGCATCAATGATTGGTCCTGGTGCACAAATACTCACCTGCTTGAACAATAAGTACAAAACTCATTTGATTTTACACGAAATCGAAAAGCAACAATATCAGTTTGGTGGACAAAATATATGTCTGGACAAAAAGCCTTCCATTGAAGGATGTCATTTCAGCCACGACTTTTTGGATAAGGCTTAGATGTGGAGATGCATTTGAAATTATTAAAAAAAAAAAAAACATGTTTGTAGACAAAGTAAGGCCTTCTCATAAGGAATAGAAATGTGACATATAAATCCCTAGCACCACCTGTTCCAAAGTTATGGCAAATTTTTTTTAAAGGTTGGTCGTACTCCGAGATCTAGGTCAAAGGAATGACAAACCTTGTCACAAGAAATACGTATGTGAAGTATGAAAACCCTAGCCCTTACCATTGAAAAGTTATGGCCAAGGTTAAATTTTTTAAAAGAGGTCAATCTCCAAGGTCAAAATGTCAACGTTGTTCGTATTCAATAAAAGGGCTTGTCATAAGGAATACACCTGTGAATATGAAAATCCTATTCCTCATCTTTCAAAAGTTAAGGCCAAATTTAAAGTTTGGAATGTTGGTGTAAAAGTGGGTCAAACTCTAAGGTCAAAAGACCAAATTTTTGTGGTACCCAAAAGAAAGGTATGTATTGTCTCAAGGAATGTGCCTGTGAAATATGAAAGCCATAGACCAACCCAGTCAAAAGTTAGGGCAACATTAAATATTTTACGGACGGATGGAGCAAAAACTAAATACTCCCGAAACTTTGTTTACAGGGGCAAAAAAAAAAAAAAAATAGATATGGTAAAAGTTTAATTCCATTCTGATAACTTACTGGATTGTTCACAATCAGCTAAATAATCATTTCGATAAATATGTGATAGCCAGATTTTTAGCTCACCTGAGCCAAAGGCTCAAGTAAGCTCTCCTGATCACAATTTGTCCGTTGTTTGTCGTCGTTGACGTCGTCGTTGTCGTCATAAACTTTTCACATTTTCGACTTCTTCTCAAGAACTGCTGGGCCAATTTTCAACCAAATTTGCCACAAAGCATCCTTGTGTGAAGGGATTTAAGTTTGTTCAAATGAAGGGCTACGCCCTCATTCAAAGGGAGGTAATTGGGAATTAATGAAACTTTGGTGGTATATTTTAACAATCTTCTTCTCAGGCACCACTATGCCAGGAAAGATGAAACTTATGGGGAAAAAGCCTCAGGTACATGTAGTGTAGATTCAAGTTTGTTCAAATCATGACCCCCCGGGGGTAGGGCGGAGCCACAATGGCCAACCAAAGCTTTACATAGAAAGAGATAGGAAAATTCTTTTAAAATATTCTTCTCAAGAATAACAAAGCCATAATTAACTGATCATATTTATATGGAAGCATCATCAGTTAGTGTAGAATCAAGTTTGTTCAAATCATGACCTGTGGGGGTAAACCGGGGTCAAAATGGCCAACCAAAGTTTTACATAGAAATATATTGGACAATTCTTTAAAAATCTTCTTCTCAATAATAACAAAGCCATAATTGATCATATTAATAATTGATCATGGAAGCATTCGCAGGTAGTGTAGATTTAAGTTTGTTTTCAAATAATAATCCGTGGGGTTTGGGCGGGGCCACAATGGCTAACCATAGTTTTACATAGAAATAGATTGGAATATTTTTTAAAAATTGTATTCTGAAGAATAACAAAGCTTTGATTGATCATATTTATATGGAAGCATCCTCAGGTAGTGTAGATTCAAGTTTGTTCAAATCATGACCCCGGGGGATAGGGCGGGGCCACAATGGTCAATCAAAAGTTTTATACAGACATACATAGGAAAATTCTTTAAAAATCGTATAGGTCAGATAGGTCATGGGACTCCTTTTGCATATAAACTATTCAATAATAAACAAATTTCTACTTTTTCCCAACCACACCCCTGCGAGATGATCATGAATAATTCATGAATTTCCATGAATTTTTCATGAATTTTATTCATGAAATGTTCATGAAATGTTCATGAAGATCCTATGAACTTATTATTGGACATTTTCAAATCATGAATTTTTATTCATGAAAGAAAATTGATGAATATTCATTAATAGTTTTTTTCATAAATAATTCATGAAGAGTCATATTCATGAAGATTCATCATTTCAAGAATGTCCAACAAGAAGTTCATTGCATCTTCAGGAACTATTCATTAATAATTTGATGAATTTTTCAGGAATGTTCATGAATGAATGAAATTCATGAACCATTAGCATTCATGAATATTCTTCCTTATTTGTAAACAAAAAATGCAATATTATTATTCATGTTTATTCATGAAAATGCATGAAGTCATGCTAAAAAAGTAACAGTAGATGATTTATAATAAAGCATCTTGAAAGATTTCACAAAAATGTTGTTTGTTTTCAAACCATGGCAACAAAATCTTTGTTAAAAAATTTAAAATAGACAATTCTGACACATTAAACCATAGTAAATGAGTAATGTAGTTCATTTCTGGTAAAAGTATAAAAAATTTCAATTCAAATGCAACTCTTTGCAGAATGTTTAACCTTACTTGGTAAAAAGGAGAGGGGGATCCTTCCTCGGCATTTTTAAAATTTTGTTTTAATGCCAGAAATTGAACAGTTTTTAATTCCAGTCTAGGAGAAAAGTTTGTTCAGCACCAGGGTAACAGTTTTCAGTGCTTTCAAGCAGTTCGAGCAGAGATGGTCAATTCAAAAATCCTTATTGTCTCTCCATGTGGAATTTCCAGAATTTCATCATTTGGATCCTTTGATTGAATATCATTCATATTTTTATTTCTTTTTTTCTTTCTTTTTCAAAAGCTCAGATTTTTGTGCAGCCAGAGTTTCTTGTCTTCTGCTCATCAACATTTGTGAACTGCTTCTCTTTTTCCTTCAAAAAGAAAGATTTTCTGAAAGTACCCATGATTGTAAAACATAATACTTTTTTGTATTTTCTTGCATTTTAAATTCATTTAATTTTGCATCAGAGACACTTCCAAATTAAATCATTCTGAGTGGAATTTAAGCCTATTTTCTTGGACTGCCATTTTGTAGATCAATCAGGCCTATGAATGTTTTGAGTCTCAGTCTTTAATTAATGTATGTTATATGGTTGGATCCAAACTCAAAGCAAAGTTAGACAAAAATTGCATTAAAAAAGAGACATATAAATTTATCATTAAATGTGCTTTAATTAGTTGTTATTTTACAAATAGACAGTAACATTTACAGACAGATTTCTGACTCAGTGATTGCCTCCATTTTTTGTCACTCACCAGTTATGAAGTAGATCGATCCTATAGTCTTCCTTCTTCAAATTCTGTTATTTTCTTAAAAAGTTGACAAAGATCAGTGACTGTACTGTTTATTGGACACACCTCATGAGAGGGTGAAAAACTACAAATTACAAAAGCATAATGAGAATTTGACAAAATATCAAAATCATAAGCAATCATACAAAATTAAATGTGTAACTTTAACATGTGAGCTGAACAGACCTATGCCTATCGCATGCTGGAAATGCGCGGATTTACAAAACATTGTAGTTGCAGAATTTAAACATGATAAAATATATTGCATAATACTGTTAGATACAGATGATCAAGTTAGATATAAATTCAAGTAAAACAATATAAAACTTACTCCTTAGGGAGGCCAACATGCATCACCAAACTTAACAGCCAAAACGCATGGCAAACCGCATGGCTACAATAATTAGTATAAACAGAATATTGAACCCGATCGAAATAAAATTATGCAATACAAAAACGGCACAGTGACTTTGCAAATAATAGATCACAAATACTGATTCTTACACTCTACAAATTCCCACTTCCAACGTCTCACGCGTTTTCAAGTTTGCGCCTATTCAAAAATATACGGTAGAGCTAAGAAATACGTTAGTTTCGAATTTCCAAGATTTCTGTTTAAAAAAAATTACAAACACTATCTGAATAATTTTTCACTGAAAATACAATTTTTTATATCAAAATAAGTTTTATCAATAAAGAATTCGAATTTTTTATGTCATAAATTATAAATTTATTGACTTTTAATTTCGTATAGCAAGTATGGCGGCCCACTATGACATGATAATAACAATCTCTCGCTCTCAGACAGAATATTCTGAGCTGTGAAAACGAATAGAAAATACGAATTTGGATTATGTCATAGATACTTTACAACTATGCAGTCTGTGCTCTATCATTCACGCACGAAGCAAGGGAAACTTTTGACATTTTAACTGCACCAAAATTGAAATGTACATAGCGTTTCGATCCAGGAATAATACGATACAGTACAGACAAGTGATGTAATTTTTTAGTTGTTAATAAATATATAAAACGTTTTTTACGAAGCTAATAAAGTTCATTTTCCAGAATGTTTCATTTTCCAACAACTTGTTTAAAGTTTGATGTTAGAGAAAATTCGGTCGAACAAAGTTGTGTGATGGAAAACGACATTAATTAAAGCACATTTTGATGAATATAACTGTTTAATTTTAAATTATGAAGAAACACAAGTAATGAATTTGAAAAAAAATTCAGTCAATGGTGATGCAGTGTTTGTTTAATTAAAATCAAATAAAAACACGAACTGTTTATAGAGATTTCATGATTTGAATTGATTGATTAATAATTGATTGATTGACAAGTAATTGACTTGATTGATATTTGAATTGATTGAATGACTGATTGATTAATAATTGATTGATTGAATTTGATTGATTATTGCATTGGTGACGTTCATGCACTTGTGACCTACCCAGTGCATGATCCGCCCGTTTTGGATCGTCACATTTGTTGTATTGATTGTTGATTGTGGGGCAGCCCTGTGGTAGCCCCAGCAAATTTATCACCACGGCCAGAAGCGCCATATTAAACAATCAAAATAACATCCATATTGTTTGTTTGATTTATAGGGAATCTGAAATAACTACATAATATTACCTGTTACATGTACGATTTAAAAACAAAATCCAAAACATTATATTACATGAACAGTAGGCACTTCTTCATATTTATCAACGCATTTAAACATGGGGACAATCATATGACAAGACGAGGAGAATGTCCTGGATATTTTGTTGCAAAATAAGTTTACATTTTACCAAACAATATCGATTATAATAAAGCTACACTCGATCAAAATCTTCTATTATAGGGAATTCATGAATACGTCCTTAGATTATCCCTTTGTTTAAGGAAACCCTAAGATTTTGATTTCAATTCTAATTGAATTTTTCCCCCAAAAAATTATGAAATAAAATTTTCGATACTGTAATGATTAACGAACACTTAAAAAGTAAGCTAATATAACGGACAATTGCACTGGGACACATACGTATTTTCATACGTTGACATTTTGTCAGAATGGATAAAATATGTAGGCCTTTCATGTTATATACATGCGTATAAATTCATATTTTTGATAAAGACAATTTGTTTGTTTCTTAGATGTACTTATGATTTAGGTATTGTTTAAATATTATAATTGATGTACTGGGAATTTGTAATTGAAAATTAATTGTTTTATTTGATCTTCAGAAAGAGCACTGCTGCACGTGTTTGTAATTTCTCAAACTTGACATCTCTCTCTCCATCCCACGGTATCGATGCTATTAGCTCATAATTGTTATCAGGTTTATGGTCAGATCTTAGACTGGTGTTTCTTTGAATTTGTTATGCTTACTCAAATTGTTTCCTGTGTTATAAATTAATGTCATTGAGCTTTCCCCAAACTTTACTACTGTCTTTTAACTTGTTTCATTGGTTCATTTATGAAATGTGGGAGGAGTTGTCAAAGATGAGACGTGCCTGAGTTTATTTGTAATTCACTCTCACTTTAGGAATTTTTGTGTAAAAATGTGAATTTTGATTTTGTACTTTTGGACTTGAATAAATTCTAAACTTTAACCAGGAATTATCATTTCAAAACAATATAATTATTACATGGTGGAGAATCTAAATTTTTGGACGACGGTATCCTGTATAAAAACTTTGAACATTTTGGATTGTGTTCACTTTATTCAAATATTACTGAAAATGTCAGGAAACTTTGGAGATAAACCAACTCAACATCGTTCATCATCTTCATTGGATTATTCGATTCTCGGAGATTTTACCAATTTATAGTGGTGCCGAGATTCATGGGAAAATTGTAAAATTCAGTTTTACAGAAGCGCTACAACCCGCATTTTCTGAACTTATGTGCTCAGTCATGTTCAGTATGTATGTCCCACTATCCACGTATTTTTCCTTTCGTTCCGTGGATGAGGATTCCCAAAAGGATGACGTAAATGGACCAGGCCCCGACTTCGAAGCTTTCCCTGTTCTCAAAAATGACTGTCCAACCATTTGCTGAATTTCTGTGCTCAGTCGTGGTAGATATGCATGTCCCCGTATCCTCGCACTTTTCGTTTCGTTCCCTTGATGAGGATTTACCGCAGGATCGTACAAATTGTACCAATGGATCCGGGACCGAAACGTTCCCCGTTCTTCAAAATGACTATCCATCCAACCATTTTCTAAACCTAATTATAAGAAACACGATGTTTGGAAATCGTTCGTTACCTACAGGACTTAATTCCTCAAATACCGAAGGTCGAGCCACAGGGAGTCAAGAGCTGGCCGTACTTGCAGAGGTTTGTTGCGTAAATTCACGCCATGCCAAAGTCAGTGAAGCTGTACCATCGCTCTTTATTGACTGATAAAGTTGTTTTTTTTTTTTAAAAGCAATGATTCTGAGATGTACATATGTTAATGCATGCGACAAGTTGTTATTTTAGTACTTTTCACATAGACCTGTATATTCCTTACAGTTGCATGAAAGTAGTTTTTGTTGTTGTTTATTACGATTTGCGATATCGATGTGCTATTGGTGTGTTTTGTTTTTAATATCATTATAATTATGCATTGGTACGAGTGTGTCTATTTTGCTCTATTTATTTAAATGCAATTTGGGTTCCATTGTCGGCTTTAAATGCTAAAGCCAAACGTGCTATCGACACGCGACCGCCACCTAACTTATGACGTCTTTATACAATGTATTAAAATGATTATGAACACTTGAAAAAAAAATGTAAAAACGGAAAATCATGGTAAAAAATGCATGTTACATTTGTGTATACTGTTGATATATTTTATTTTTTTGTTTGCATAATATGTTTGTTTGATACTTTTTGATCTGTATTAATTTACAGTGTTTCATATGTATGTTTATGTAATTACGGATGTTTTATTCCACAAGTATTACAGCTTATACATATTGTTGAAAACGGTAGAAATTGAGAAGGTAGGAATTACTAGTATGCGATATTTGTGGCATACAGCGTGTGATATGAAAATTTTGTATTGGTTTGATATTGTAATTGCTTTTCTAACCAAGGATGTTTTATTCCGACAGGGTTATACCTTATGCAATTCTATATAGTAGTAGTATGCAGTATTTGTGACATACATCGTGAAAATTTTGTGTTGGTTTGATATATTAGTTGCTTTATCTAACCAAGGATGTTTTATTCCGACAGGGTTATACCTTATGCAATTAAGTAATTGAATATTGTTTTATCTTTATTTGAAAGTGGTATGATTTATTCTAACCGAGGATGTGTTATTCCATACAGGTTATACTTTGAACAACCATATTCGAGAATTTGTTGTTTACATTTTTTTTACTATGCATTGCAGCGCAAGTTATGAGTTCTTATGATGCACTCTGATTTGAATATTATGTTCGTATAGATGTGAGAGTGTTTGATGGTACCAATGAATGGTGTATACATGCTTCAAAAACATTTTATTCACTTCTGATTTCATTACTAGAATGCATTCTTCTTCTTGTACATGTATTATATTTTCTTCAATATCATTTTGTATAACATTTCTTTTGTGTGCGTATTTTATGATTGTCTTTATCGTTTAATGTTTAAAATTGTATGCCAATTTTTTTTAGGGGGCGGATGTTATATACATGCGTATAAATTCATATTTTTGATAAAGACAATTTGTTAGTTTCTTAGATGTACTTATGATTTAGGTATTGTTTAAATATTATAATTGATGTACTGGGAATTTGTAATTGAAAATTAATTGTTTTATTTGATCTTCAGAAAGAGCACTGCTGCACGTGTTTGTAATTTCTCAAACTTGACATCTCTCTCTCCATCCCACGGTATCGATGCTATTAGCTCATAATTGTTATCAGGTTTATGGTCAGATCTTAGACTGGTGTTTCTTTGAATTTGTTATGCTTACTCAAATTGTTTCCTGTGTTATAAATTAATGTCATTGAGCTTTCCCCAAACTTTTCTACTGTCTTTTAACTTGTTTCATTGGTTCATTTATGAAATGTGGGAGGAGTTGTCAAAGATGAGACGTGCCTGAGTTTATTTGTAATTCACTCTCACTTTAGGAATTTTTGTGTAAAAATGTGAATTTTGATTTTGTACTTTTGGACTTGAATAAATTCTAAACTTTAACCAGGAATTATCATTTCAAAACAATATAATTATTACATTCAACTAATTTTTCAAGTTGCACATATAGTAAAAACATTTCATAATTAGATTTATAGGTACATGCAATTATCAAAAAAGATAACTTATGCATACATTTAATTAAATCATTAAAAAGTTTAATTATTTATAATTGAATTGTACGAAGATTGTGTTTTAAGGACAGGTAACTCAGGTGTGTAAAATTACCAACTAAGTGCCGATTTATGAGTTATCGTTTATCGGAATGACATATAGGCTACATCAGCATTGGTATTGTTATGTACACAAAAGGGTTCCTTACATTGTTTTTTACACAAAAGCGTTGACCAAAAGAAGGAGAATGTTTTCATTCTACCTAAAATAACAAGGTCAAATGAATGGGGAACAGATTATATTCAATATTATTAACTCTCTTTGACGATTGTTATGAGGAAGAAAATTTAATGACATAGTTTTTTTTCCTCACACTTTTGCGCTTCCTATATAATATATATATTTTTACAAGTAAATGCAACAATAAATTATCTTATTTGTGTTTCTTAGCACGAAGAAGAACGACTGAGTACAAACATTTAATCAGATTTAACATTAGTACTTAATTTTAAAACCACTGGATTCTATTGACAGCAAAGAAACATTTTGGAAATGCTAAAAACTGACTTGTGTATAAACAGTTAGATACCTCGGACCTTCTCTAAACAAGTTTCAGCAACGACTTATCGTTCATAATAGCGAACCCTAGCGGCAGTTGAAAGGCCTATTAAAGGTACTTAGACACAGATTTGAAGTTAATATTTTCTCATTTTTTCTATATAATATCACGAATTATATATTTCAATAGCATTTCACACAAAAATTATTTAAAAATCTTATTTCATTTAAAAGTAATTAAAACTTTAAATTTTTTGACGGGTTTGATTGACACATCCTTGCACTTTCACAAATTTTAACTTTATTCTTAATCCTTAGGAAAACTAGCAATTTTGATGTGTTTTAATGAGAAATATTAAAACTTTTATCAAGAAAAATAATTTTATTCAGAGTAGAAATGTTAGAAAGCAAAACACCTTCACAAGTATTGTCATTCCGAACTAAAAGATGCGTACAGAGTTTAGCCAATCGAGCACACTTGTGTTATGTACACAGTTTTTGTAAACAGGGCTCGATTTCTGTTATTGTTTATATTTAGAATTCACCGGGTGCGTTCAATCGTCACAGTCTACTTACCACAACTGCACTGACTGACAATATATTGTGTGTTTGTTTTGCTTTCGAACGTGTCTACTCTGAATTTTGTGGAATATAGTATTAATATTTTTCATTTATACAAAACGAGATTGCCACTTTTCCTAAGGATTAAGAATAAAATTAAATTTGTGAGAGTGCAAGGATATGTCAATCAAACCCGCCGAAAAATTTGAAATTTCAATATCTTTCAAACGAAATAAGATTTTTAATTAATTTTTGTGTGAAATGCTATTAAAATATATAAGTCGTAATATTATACAGAAAATAATAACTTCAAATCTGTGTCCAAGTACCTTTAAATGTTACAATCACAAATTAAAAGATTGAGGGCCAATATCAAAACCATCTATATTTCTGTATTCAATAATCCAGAAGTGGAAAAAGAATTAGATTGATTACATGTTCAGCACATACTGGTCCCTGCTTACAAACCCCTGCGAGATGAAATTCATAAGTTCAGGAGCTTTTATGAACCGTTCATGAATATTCATTATTTATTCATAACAGATTCATGACTGGCTCATAAAGACAGTTCATGAATTTTATTCATGAATATTCATAAACGGTAGTTCATGAACAAATGAACAAATGTGAATATTGGTAATTTTCAGTTTGAAGAAAAAAACTTAATAGGTCAAGGTAATTAATGTTCATGGATTTTCATGAAGACTAGAAATGTAAAATAATTGTCACAAACGATCGCCAGAAAACTGACTGACTCCCATAATACAACTTTTGCATGCAGATGCATCGTCAGAACCCAGGGTTTTCCCTCCGTTACACTGCATTTCACGCAGTGTAATGGAGAGAAAACCCGTGGGTTCCGAATATGATGCAGATGCAATTGTTGAACAAGCCCGTGGTATAATTAATAACATGCTATTGTTTTGATTTTGAAAGTATGGGATCAGAGCCGAGTGGAGAACATAAGTGGTTAAAATCACTATTTTCTACTTTGTGTAATTGATAACTTAGATTCTTCAAGATAATAAAAATCTGTTATGAACTGTCTACATGTAGAAGGGAGATTATAATTAAATCATGATTGTAATTAAACAAACACTGCATCATCATTGATAGCATTTTTTCTCATATTGAATTACTAATGTTTTTTTCATTATTTGAATTAGCAACCTACATTGATATTGTGCTTTAAATAATCTCATTTTTCACGACATAACTTTGTTCGATCGAATTTTTTCTTTATGTTAAACTTTTAAACAATTAAGTTGTAAGAAAATAAAACAGAGTTACAGTCCAGGAAAAATTTCATAATCTTCGTAAAAACGTATCATAAATTTATTAACAACTAAAAAATCATATCACTTGTCCGTACTGTACCGTTCTATTCTTGGGTCGAAACGCTTTATATTTTGATGCAGTTAAAGTCAAATTTTTCCGTCCATCGTGTGTAAATGACACAGCACAGACTGCATGATTGTATCTATGACATGATCCACATTCGTATTGTAACAGAGCAGTAACAAGACCAGGTCACGTTTAGATTAAATCTTTATTAAACAGCAACAAACGACAATGGCATGTGTCTATAAAAAGAATATACATAAATTATAACAAAATAGAATGAAAATAATAATTTATGAGAAAAAATAACAAGTTATGAAAAAGAAAAGCATTTCAATAGCAAATACCTTTACGGACAGCACGGCCTCGAGAAGTGTGACCTTGAAAACTGGCTGGCGGGACAAGTTATTTCAATCGAACATGAGTATTTATACCCAGACCTACTGCGCAAGTGGATTGAGTTGATTTTAAAAATACGCCAGTCAGGAATGAGATTACAAAGAGTGTTCGACGAAAGCCTTTACAAAATATTAGAATCATACTCACTAAATTCAATAATCAAATAAGAAATAAGTTAACAAAAGTGAGTACGGCATTAGCCTAAATAGATATATGAATTAAAATATGTAATTACTTGGTCACACACTCCCCGGCCAAAAAAATTGGGCTGTCCTCAGCACAAGTAATAATATTGGTAATTTATCATCACCTGAAAAACAAAATGACGCAGCTTTTACGTGCAAAAATATATACAAAAATCATTTCCCAGACACGTGCTAAATGCAACATAGCTCATTCAATTATTACCATATATAATGCCTGGAAAAATCAGAATTTAATGCATTAAATCTGAAAAACATTCAAAATCATAACATATAATACATATCACTC
>PRKT01000294.1:547312-560288 GCA_003671525.1 Saccostrea glomerata | reverse complement strand
ATATTTTCGTCACCTACATTAGCAATGCGTACACTACAATGGCCATTTTTCACAGAAACATAAGTATTCACAATAACCAAATGCCTATGTAAATGACTCTTATTGACAAGCGGTTCCACTAATGCATTGTACTCCTTGTGAACTTGCGGTCCCGTGCAATGAACAACCGTTACACTGTTAGGGTGAATCACAATAAGCTCAGCACTGTTCACTCGAGCGAATCCATAGGTAAACGATCGCTGATCTCTATCGATAGACGCAAAAATGTTGGACAATTGTTGATCACTGAAGCGACACTCACTGGAGACTCCCGTGTTCGATTTGTTTTCTTGAAAGAGAATTTCTTTGCACATACCAATTATATTCATTCCGATAACACCAGGTACTTCCTGTTTTCGTTGTTTAGTGAAGGGGTCTGCCGGATCTTGAACTATGAGAATTCCACGCTGGGGAAGCACTTTGGTTAAACAAATAACATCACTTTCAAGGTATCCAATGTATGGTATGTTAATTCCATTTGCTGCTTTCAGTTGAATTCTACACGGGGTCAAAGATTTTCCATGTTTTTCCAAAGAAAACTTTCTGTTATTGTAGACACATTAGATCCGGTATCAACTAAACAAGGGATACTCACATTTTCTATTATAATATTAATCACCGGACATGCTCCAATCATGCGTGAAATTCCAGGAGAGCCCTTTGTATTCCCGTCTACCGTCGGACTCCGGTCGATAGTGGGGCAAAGTTTTCCTGCTGTGTTCCTGTATATTTTCTTTTTGGGCAATTCCGTGAAATATGACCGAATTCCTGACAATTGAAACATTTTCTGTATCCATCAGTGAATCTATTTTGCGTCATCGTAGGAGGGGTTTTCAAAATATCTGTGAGTTGATTAATTTGTTTTTGTTGTTGTTCAATAGCAGACATAAGCTTGTTGAATGAAGTTGAATCTTCACTTTCCGTTTTCTTTTGTTCCGATTCCGAATGCGGCATTTTTACACCTTCCTCACTCAATAATATGGCCTCTTCCCGTAATGCATAGAAATCACACTCTTCTGATTTACGTACTATTTTCTTTATTTCTCTCCTGATGTGCGCATCTCTTAGATTTTCGGAGAAATGTTCACATAACGTGCGTTCCTTATGTCTGAAAACCGATGAATCCTTACGAATAATCCTTTGGAATAAATCAAGTAAGGTGTTGGAGTATTTTCGGATAGATTCGTTTTCTCCTTGTTTACAACCAAAGAAATTTTTCTATAGTACGGTAATGGATTCCCTGTCACCGAAGGCTTTACGTAGACATTCCAACATTCCATTTGGTGCTGAGCGAATATCCGAGCGAAATTTGATTTCATCCTTAGCTTCACCCTCAAGATGCAAATAAATAAGATAACATTTTTCAGCAACAGACATATGTATAGCATGGAACACAGAAGCCAGCTCGTCGATCCAGTCATCAACTGGTACATTATTTCCATTGAACTTTTGAATTTTCGATCTTTGAAGGATTCACAAAGTGGGGAACATCACGTTTTAAATCACATTCCAGTAATTCCTTTTCAAGCTCATGAACACGTTTTTGTAACTCCCTCTTATTCATTTTGCTCATTTCACAAATATTTTTCAAAAGAATAAATTTGATATAAAAAAAATTCTGATCTAAAATAACACCTTTTAAACAATAAAACCCCTTTTTTTATAGATAAATGTCAAATGTAATGATAATTTAACTGTCCAAATTTGAGAAAAAAATTAAAGTTCAAGTCATACACAGTTCATGGGTCAAGTCCGTGGTACACCGCCAGCCATCTTGGATTTCCCTATCGTCCGTCGTAGTTTGTCGTCGCCTTGAAACTGTTTCCCCCGTTGGCCTCCGTAGTTTGTAGTCGTTCAGTCCTCGGGATTTACGTGCTTTGCCATTGCCGTTTTAAGTGACTGCTCGCAGCCCCATATGTAACCGAGCAGTAACAAGACCAGGTCACGTTTAGATTAAATCTTTATTAAACAGCAACAAACGACAATGACATGTATCTATAAAAAGAATATACATAAATTATAACAAAATAGAATGAAAATAATAAATTATGAGAAAAAATAACAAGTTATGAAAAAGAAAAGCATTTCAGTAGCAAATACCTTTACGGACAGCACGGCCTCGAGAAGTGTGACCTTGAAAACTGGCTGGCGGGACAAGTTATTTCAATCGAACATGAGTATTTATACCCAGACCTACTGCGCAAGTGGATTGAGTTGATTTTAAAAGTACGCCAGTCAGGAATGAGATTACAAAGAGTGTTCGACGGGGTACTCAGTTTGAGGGCGAGTGGTACCAAGATATATTTGTTGTCCTCCTGATATGGCGGCGGCCATACTTGTACGAAACTATGGCTGTACATGTATGATGTAAAAAAAATTAAAACCAATTCATTAAAAGATATAACTTATATTATATTTAAAAAAAAAATAACTTCAGTGAAAAAATTATTCAGATAGTGTTTGTTATTTTTTGTTAAACAAATAACTTGGCAATTCGAAACTATTTCTTAATTAGCTCTGCATTACACTTTTTAAAAGGCGCAAACTGTGAAACGCGCGAGACGTTGGAAAGTGAATCAGTAGAGTGGGAGGATTATTAGCGTAGTCATTCTTTGTCAACCTTTGAAGAAAATAACAGAATATGAAGGAGGAATATCCAGAGGATCAATTTACTTCATAACTGCAGATATGAGTGGTGTGTAACAAAAAAATGGAGGCAATCGCTGAATGTGTGATATATCTCTCTGTTGATGTTACTGTCTATTTGTAAAAGTTATGTCTTTTTTTAATGAAAATTTTGCCAAACTTTGTTATCAGGAGGGATACAACCAAATTACGTTACATTCAATAATTAAAGATTGAGGCTCAAAACATTCATAATCCTGTTAACCTACAACATGGCGGGCAAGGGAAACAGGCTTAACTCCCTCTCGGAATGCTTTAGTATATGGCAGTGCCTATAATGCAGAATTAATGAAACAAATATGCAAAAAATGCAATTAAGTCTTGAGTTTTCACATTCATGAGAAAATCTTTGTTCTTGTTGGGAAAAAGGAAGCAGTTCACAGATAATGTTGATGAGTTGAGATCAGAAGATAAAAAAACTCTGGCTGCGAAAAAAATCCACGCTCTTGAAGAAAAACAAAACAAAAAGAAATGATAATATGAATAGTTTTCGATTAAAGAATCCAAGTGATGAAATTCTGGAAATTCCACAGGGAAAAGCCAATAAGAATTTTTTGATTGTCCACCTCTGCTCAAAATCCTTGAAAGACCTTTTAGCTGATGCCCTAATTGCTAAACACACTTTTCTACCAGACTTGGATTAAAAATTATGCCATTTTAGGCATGAAAACAAACTTTGAAATATGCTGAGTATTTTTAGGAACCCGCTCTCCTCTTGATCAAGTAAGGTTAAGGATTCAGCAAAGAGTCGCATTTGAATTGAGATTTTTCATAATTTTACCAGGAATGAACTATATATTTCCTTTTTATCATTATCTCTTATCAGAGTTGTTTACTTGAACAAAGATTTTGTTACCATGATTGGAAAACAAAAATTCTGTGATATCTTTCAAGATGCTATTTTATAAAATATCTTCATTTACAGTTTTCATTTTGCATGACTTATTAGATTTTTGTTTACAAAGAAGCAAGAACATTCATGAATACATGTAGTTCATGAATATTCCTAAATAACTTTTACAAATTATTCAATGATAGTTCATGAAAATGCATTGAACTTATTAATATAATTTACTGATCTTTTCTTTAATGTTCAAGAAAATAATTCATGAACTTTTCTTGAAAGTTCAAGAATTATTCTTGATCATTTTGCAGGCAATTAAAAAATCCAAGTTTGTTCATGAACAACAAACTATTCTTGAATGTTCTTGAACTTGGTTTTCATGAATAAGATTCATGAAATCATGAGTGTCCAATTTTAACTTCATAGGATCTTTTATGAACAATTCATGAGCAGATTCAAGAATATAATTTATGAACATTTCGTAAAAATTCAAGAATTTTTCTTGATCATTTCGCAATGGGAAGCAGGTAACAACACCATCTTCATTTTTGATCCTCATTATATAAATTGTTTTTTTCAAGAAGTTGGATTTAATTCTCTGCAAGCGGTAATCCAACTTCTACTCATAATTACTTTTCTATGGAAGAAATTCTTTAAAATCACATGTCAGTTTTGAATACTCTTAATATTCAATAGAACCAAAATGAATATGAACTACCATATAAATATTGGATTCCAGAACTTCATAAGAATCCTTACAAACAAGGATACATAGCGGGTTCCATTTAATGTTCAACCAAGCCTCTTTCTTTATTTCTCACTAAGATATTAACAGTAGTGAAGGAGAAAATTCAACAGTACTAGGCAACAATATATTCAAGAAGTGGTGTAAATCAGATGAGGATACTTAATAATTCCAAGGAACTGTTGGACAGTTTGAAATCACAAGATTTCACCAAATTCAACAGCTCCTAAACTTATGACTTTTCTACTTTATACACAACCATTCCCCACGACAAATTAAAGTCAAGGCTTTTTTATATAATTGAGAGCTGTTTTGTCAATAAAAGTGGAACTCGTTAATTTTCTTGTCATTGGTCATTTGCAAAATTATTTTGCTAAAAATATTCTGATTCTGTACGTGAGTACTCTGAAGTTGACAATATCTTTGTCGTTTTTGGAGACGAGGTCTTCGATCAAATTGTTGGAATTCCCATTGGGTCCCGTTATTAGGAGACCTATTTTTGTATTCATGTGAAGCAGAATTTGTGCAAAATCTTATGCGTGAAAAAAAGAAAACACTTGTTGTGGCCTTCAACTTTAGATAATGTCAATTAACAATGGTAATTTCCATTCTCATGTTGATACGATACTTTGTGCTAGTGTGCTTGGGATAAAAGATACCAAAGAGTCTAACACATCTGTTTTATATTTGGATATTTTACATGAAAAGAACGTTAGTGGTAATCTAACAACCAAGCTCTATGATAAACGCGATGATTAACGTTCCTATCTTCAACTTCCATTACTTATGAAGCAATATACCTTCATCACCTGCATAGGGAGTTTATATCTCTCAATTGATTCGATACGCAAGAGCATGCTCTACGTAAGAAGAATTTCTAAAAGGAGGTAAACTATAGCTATTGACAAAAAGTTGATAAAACAAGAATTTCAGCTGTTGCGTTTAAAGTCATCATTTCGTAAGTTCTATATCGATACACTGACCTTGTCAGCAAATACAATTTATCATTGAGTCAAATTACTGACGTTTTTCATACTAATTGTGAGTACATTATTCATACACTGAATTAAAAACGGATTTTTCCGTTTTTTTCCGGATCATGACAATGGGCACACGGCGGGTGTGACCGGTCGGCAGTGGATGCTCACTCCTCCATGGCATTTGATCCCACCTCCTATGTTTTGGAGATCCATATTTGCTCTGCTCCTATTTTGTATTGTTTTATGAACTTTTGATCTTGAATCTTGTTTGTTATTTCCATGTTTCATGTACACAGATAGACGGAAATCCCTGATCACTGGATGGGACATCAAATAAAATTATAATTTTGCTGTCAAAGTTACCAACAACTAATTTTTTTACGTAATCATAAAAAGGGAATTTCAAAATATAAATTAAGGCAGTTTGTAAAATGTAATTTTTTTTTCAAAAGAAATGGAGACTGAGATAGAATTCTATTGAAATCAACAGAAATAGCAAACAAGACTTCTAATTGAAGAGGTTTCGCGTGAAACAAGATATCCTTGCTACACTTATGTACATATTGTTATCTAACAAAATCTTATAAACTTTTTGAAAATTTTAACGTAGAAACAAACGTTTTACAGGCAATTCTGTCGGTTAATTTAACTCAGAACACAATCCCTGTCATGGGTAAACCTTTTTTCTAGATAACCTTAACGTCATAGCTAGTACATGTATAATATTCACAGAAGCTGTGTCAGACACTCCGAACCTTTCATCTGAAATTCACAGGTGACAAAGTAATGGACTTTACGAGTTCCACTCGTTCAAAATCAGTGGATTTTACAGGCATCTTGGAGCCGTAATTTGATATCACATTTCACGACCTAAACGCCTCGTTTGAAAAGCTTCTTATTTCAATGCATGTTCAAGTACATCATGTTCTAGTTATCATAATTCAAATATTTAAACTTCATTGAGAATAAATTGAAATAAATAAACAGGCAATTTCACCGAAGACAACCGCAACCCTAAACTCTGATACAGGCTTGCTCTACATCTGTGTTGGATGCACAGTGCAGGGACAAATAGTGCAAGGATTTGATACAGTATCAAATGCTGATTTGAACATGCTGATTTTAACATTTGTTTGCGTGCTGATTGAATCTTTTTTTTCTGATACTCTTTAATAATTCAGTCAATGCTACTGAAAATATATGACTGAATTTATTTCAACTTTTTAATTTGCCTTTTAAAGCAATAAAAGTGCCCTTTTCAATCATTTGATCATAATATTTCAATATGTTTTAATAAATTGGAAAACTCTAACCATTTTTTCTCTCTCTAACTTTTTTTTTTACCAAATAAAACCTTATTTATCTACTGATACTAGTATGTTAATGCTGATTAAGTAGTTCAATGTCAGTTTTATCCTTTGGTTTCTGTTTTTAAATGCTGATCCCGATCCTAGGTAGATGTGATGCTTATTTTGCTTATGCTAATTAATTTAACAAAAGTAGATCCCTGCACTGGACACCGTTTAAATAACATAAGGGAATGTGGGCATACAAGATTAAATGTAGGCTTTCGTAAAAGACAAAGCGTTTTAAAGAATTAATCGGCATATTGGTTATTGTACATTGTATGCGTAAAGTAAAAGTTTTCAATACTTTCTGAAGCATATGCATGTATGTTTTTTAACCCTCCCCTCTAACTACATGTATATATAAAATATTTTCATTTTCAGTAAAACACGATTAATATTCTTAAACAAGAAAGTCTTAAAATGAGTTTCCCAGAAACGCATTTTATTTTTCACGTTTTGGAACAAACAGCACAAACTAATTCTCGCCCCTTGACATATGGTGGACATTTCAATGAACCACAGAATGATTCAACAAAATAAAGTAGGTAACCGTCCTTATTAGCCTGACCTCACGGTACGGTATCAGGACTCTCATCCACACACGTGTATGATGTCCCGGCACGATGACCGAAGTATCCAGCCATCAAGTAGCCCCGGTATTCAAGGTTCCAACCATTGTAGCAGGTTTTTCTTGCTTCAATAAAAAATATCAAAAATATTTACTTTTGATAAATTTTGATTCCCAAAATGAAAATATAAGTGAAAAACTAATTGAAAGTCAGCAGTTTTATCTGTCTTAAAAGCTTAACTTAAAAAAAAATGGTAACAGAATAAATATGTAGAATTCGAAAGTAAAAACACTTCTAATTATTTTAACTGGATTAAGAAAATGAAGATGGATGTTTGTCAACATATTATGGAAGATTGTGTACACACTTGTACCACTGGATATTAATTTTTAGTTGCAGAAAATGTCAGACACATGTTTTAACTAATTAAACAGATGATAATACAAATATTAAGGGAATATTGCCAATAAAGATGTAAATTGATACAACCAAATCCTATTGTTTTATTCTTGGACTTGGATTTAATTCCACAAGCGGTAATCCTACTTATACTCATACTTCTCTTTCTAAGGAAGAAATTCTTCAAAATCACCTGTCAGTTTTGAATACTTTTAATATTCCACAGAGCCAAAATGAATTTGAACTACCTCTTATATATTGGATTCCGAAACTTCATAAGAATCCTTACAAACAAAGATACATTGCAGGTTCCAGTAAATGTTCAACCAAGCCTCTTTCGTTACTTCTCACTAAAATATTGACAGTAGTGAAGGAAAAACTTCAAGAGTACTGTACAACTATATATTCAAGAAGTGGTGTAAATCAGATGTGGATACTTAAAAATTCTAAAGAACTTTTGGACAATTTGAAATCACAAGACTTTACAAAAATCAACAGCATAAAAACTTACGACTTTTCAACTTTATACACAACAATTCCCCACGACAAATTAAAATCCAGGCTTTTTGATATCATTGACAGCTGCTTCTTCAACAAAAATGGAACTCGTAAGTTTACTTACCTCGTCATTGGTCATTTGAAAAATTATTTTGTTAAAACAGATTCTGATTGCACACATAAGTACTCTGAAGTTGACATCAAGAAGATGCTTGAGTTTCTGATTGACAATATCTATGTGGTTTTTGGAGACCAGGTATTCCAACAATCTATTGGAATTCCCATGGGTACAAATTGCGCTCCGTTATTAGCAGACTTATTTTTATATTCATATGAAGCAGAATTTATGCAAAATCTTTTGCGTGAAAAGAAGAAAACACTTGCTGTGGCCTTCAACTCGACATTTAGATATATCGACGACGTATTGTCAATTAATAATGATAATTTCCATTCCTACGTCGATACGATATATCCTGGTGAGCTTGAGATAAAAGATACCACAGAGTCCGACACTTCTGCTTCATACTTGGATATTTTACTTGAAAAAGACACTAATGGTAATCTAACAACCAAGCTATATGATAAACGTAATGACTTTCAGTTTTCTATCGTCAACTTCCCTTACTTATGCAGCAATATACCTTCATCACCTGCATACGGAGTATATATATCTCAGTTGATTCGATACGCAAGAGCGTGCTCTACGTATGAACAATTTCTTAAACGAGGTAAATTATTGACAAGCAAGGTGATGAAACAAGAACAGTCTCGTTTAAAGTCATCATTTCGTAAATTCTTTGGTCGATACAATGACCTTGTCAGCAAATGCAATTTATCATTGAGTCATACGCTGACTGACGTTTTTCATACCAATTGTTAGTCCATTATTTATACACTGAATTGACGACGGATTTTTTCCGTTATTTCCTGATCATGACAACGAGCACACGGCAGGTGTGACCGGTCGGCAGGGGATGCTCACTCCTCCATGGCACCTGATCCCACCTCTGATGTTTCAGAGGTCCGTGTTTGCTCTGATTATTTTGTATATTGTTTAATGGACGTTGAGATTGAATACTGTTCGTTATCTCCATATCCTTCTTCAGCAAAATCAAGTAAGGTACATTAATTACTCATTTAAATATTTCAAATGAATATTGAATATTTTGATTCTTCTGCAATTGAATGAAACGAAACTGATTGCAATAAAAATATATAAAGTATTGAATCCGTATTTAGGGAAAAAATAATCAATCAGCTTTCAACTAAAATGTAATGTAGTTCTGAAAATATATTAATCTTTATTATATAATTATGTACAGCCACATTTATGATCGAAGTTCATCTTGTAAAAATATTGATAGAAAAAATAAAGCGTATTTCGTTTTATTTGGAAGCCGTTTTCGAAAAAGCACTTTTTTTCGTGTTCTCACCATTGCTCACCTGGGAACATTTTTAAGACGGATCTATTTGGTACAAGGCACACAGCACAGGGTACATCATGGTTATGGAACGAGGAAAGGTATCAGGGTTTGTCTTTGTTTCGTACTCTGCACCGAACACAAATGCCTTAGCTCCATTATATCCATCAGTGTAAATCCCCCATTCTGGATCCTTTGGCAAACAAAGAGGTTCACCAGCTGCCCCTGAATGTTTATGACTCGATCCGCCGGCGTATCCTCAATATAACGTGTATTTTTTAACATGCTTTTCATACATTTTTATATCAATCTCTACACTACATGTTCATCATCCTTATTAAAAATAAATCTCTCTCAATTTTGTCCTTTTAAAATGTTTTAAATGAAATTTAAACCCTTGTAAAATGGTTTAAATTTGATAATTACCTGAATATACGAGAGTGGCGTTGCAGGGACAAGTCTTCTTTCCCCACCTTGTATAGATAATTTTCCGGTTTCTTTACCTAACAAAGAAAGATTTTTAATATTTCTGATCATATTGAATGATAAATATTTTAAGAAATGTACAAAATGTTTTATGTTTGATACCTTCATTCTCTTTAAACGTTTTCATAGACTCCTCAGTGAAGCTTTTGAATTCCCGCCTTAAAGCTTCTATTTGGTTTGTTCCTAGCGCCGACGACAAGTGTCCTGTTAGATAACCCTGTAACATATCCTTACAATTTCCGGTCTGTGTCGCTGCTTGTGCAGTGTGAAGAAGAAAAGTAGGGGCCAGATAGACTTTCATTCTTAGAGAAAAATGTAAATTAATTTAGTGTAAGTCTTCATTGTTATAACCGTGAAAAAAGAACTAAATCACTTATTAAGATCATTCCCCTTATTGCATCAAAGTTTCAATAATCTCAAGAATTGCAATATCAAAAACAAATCAACTTATAGTTTTAAGGTTATTGGTTTTAAGACTAATAGATATGTCTTTAAAAATGAAAATCTGAATAGGTTTAGCATTTTTTGAGGAAAATCTTTGATTCTCTTGATTTTTCAAACCAAATTCTTAGATGGAATCAGATTGTGTTACTGAGAAAAAAATGAAGCATAAGTCTACGAGACCAACCCTATACGAAATAAAATAAACAGTTATTCAGGTTTATTCTTCAACATTAATTGCCAAATATTCGCGTTGTATAAGCATTGTGTCATTGCTTCTTTATCATATTTAACATATACATCGAATAAAACTCTTTACATATATGGTGTATTGTATATTTAATTTGTAATGTTTTCTTATTTACAGTATATTATAAGATATATTCATTTTAAATGTTTATTAAATTATAAATGATAAACATTCCTTTTGTACACGTGTAAAGATATTTTCCTGCTTTTAAAATCTTTCAATTAAAAAACTTACCTTAGTAATGTTTTCTTTAAGGAAAGAATGACTGTATGTTTAATTTGATGCTTGTATATACATGCATAAAGAATCTGGTATCGACTAACACTTTTTGGCTCCAGTAAGTCACGAACAAAAAAGATAAAATTGTAATCTTAGTCCGAATCTTGCTCAAATCTTTTATTCATCTGTACCACATGAATTTAGCATGTATTAACAGTTTATAAATACTTACATTATATCGTCAGTAAGTTTTGATATCCAAGAAAGAGAAATAAGCTTTACTTAAATATTATTTGAAAAAATTAAAGGAGAAAAAACAGAAAATTATGAAAGAAAACGTTAGTGAATTTTATTCCTATATAGAAAGAAGAAGGTGTGGTTTTAGTTTAATTGCGCCCTAAAATGTAATGACATCAAAAAGTTTTGAAACTGGCTTAAATATTTGTTAAATAAATGACTCTGATAAATCAGGAAAAAAAATATGGCATGAAGGTTTACCATTTTGCAAATATGACGTCATTAATGTGAAGCATTTCTCTATTTTTAACAGAAAAAACCTCAAAATGGCACATTTCAACTTTAAATTATCTTAGATAATAACTGAAAATGGTTTGGGCTTAAACATTTATTGCTGTCTAGATTAACCAATAATTTTTGCCATTCAGTGTAAAAACTTTTAATTTTCCCTTAGTACAATATAGAAATTTTTAACATATAATTTTTCCTTTAAAATTTTTCTAAAAAACCATAAATTTAAGTTACATTCACAATTCTCTTGTTTATTTCTATTGGTACATATTATTTTGAAACCAATAAACTATAGATCAGAGCTGTATGATAAGTATTTGTGTAAGTTCCAAATATCATATTTTGACATGAAATATTGTGGATAAAACATTTATTCAAACTGTTCCACAAATTCAAAAATTCATTCAAAAATGCTTTAGAATTTTCACAAAGATAAAACCTATGTTCTATTGTGTCAATTTCCTTACATGTTTCGCATGATAGTGATTTATTTATACCATATTATATATTAATTAAAAAGGAAATCGAAAAAAAATATTCTTCATGTCTGATTCTGTTATGCTAATGTCAAATATATTTTCCCATTTTTTAATACAAGTTGGTCGCTCAATAAATTGATCTTTAGTCCAGTAATAGTCTTTGCATTGTATTTTTGAAATTGGACATTTCTTATCATCTATAAAAAGTCTTAATGTGTTTCTATTAAAATTGGGTTTTTGCTTTTCCCTAAAAAATTTTGTCATTCGTATGGTAATGCCATTCTAATAGACATGTAGTCTAGAAAAGAAATGTTTATTCCATAAAGCCGAACTATTTCTTCAAGACTTTAAAAAGTCTCTATTTTCACCTGTCCAATAATGTCATTTACAAAAAGTATTCCACATTTGTACCATTTTTTCCATAAGATGGGTGCTTTGTTCATCTTAATTTTATCATTAAGCCATAACATTTTCTTAAATATTTTAGGTTCTACACAAACATTATACAGGTTCTAAATTCCTTCCAACAATTTAAAATGTATCTATAAAATTGTGGTATGTACATGTGTAAAAAATCTATATACATGTAGCATCTTGATTGAAGTAAAGTTTGTAAATTTATAACTTCAAAATAAGCTTGAAAAATCATGAACCATTTTGGTTGGTGATTATCAGAACAATACATTTTTTAATCCAATTTAGTCTTAGTGACTTAATCTGATTTTCAAAGTTTGGAACTCCACCCTTATTTATTTTTTGACATGCTACAGTTAATTTGACTTTTGGTTTGTCACTATTCCATATAAAAGATATCATTTAATTTACTTCTTTTATAATCTATTGACTATTTTAATTTACTTCTTTTATAATCCAACTCGTTGAAATGGTGTATATTCGCTCAGCAAGCCTCGCGAATATATACATCATTTCAACTCGTTGGATAAAGTCAATATCAATTCACACAATATAGATACTGTAAAAGCACAAATATTCGTGGGGGATAAAATTTCGTTTATCTCGTTGTTAACAATATTTAACGAACTT
>PRKT01000294.1:524934-547204 GCA_003671525.1 Saccostrea glomerata | reverse complement strand
CCCCCCCCCCCCCGGGGGTCATGATTTGAACAAACTTGAATCTACACTTCCTGAAGATGCTGTCACATAGTTTCATCTTCCTTGTCCAATGTTTCTTAGAACAAATTTTTAAAAGATACCATTAATTTTTCATTAATTCATAATTATCTCCCCTTGGAAGAGCGCTTGGCCCTTCATTCGTACAAACATGAATCTCCTTTACCCAAGGATACTTTGTGGCTAGTTTGGTTGAAATTGGCTAGGTGGTTCTTAAAAGGAGAGCAACTACGACGACAGACAACGGACAAATTTTGATCCAAAAAGCTCACTTAAGCCTTCGGCTCAGGTGAGCTTAAACTACATTGCAATCACTGAAAGCTGAATTGCATATTCAATTGCAAATTGCAAATACAAGAATATTTGAGAACTTCAGACTCAAGAGATTTTTTTTAAATTTGCAAATGAATTCAATATCACGAGGCCTTTCATTAACATTGATTTGCAATGAAGATATGTATTCCCGATCAGAAATATGGTCCTTTCCTTCAACACATGGTAAAATATTTAATTTCTCATACAAATATGACTCAGATCATTCGAACCATTATTTATTTTCAAAATTAGGAAGTGAAAAGCAGTTGTAGTTAAACACAACATTGGCGAGACAGACCCCCGCCACATAGACCTCTCAGATATCTGCCACTGCAGTAGTTCGAATTATCTTTGCAAATGCCACCTGTCCTCCAACATTGAACATCCGCCCCTGTAATTAATAATAAAAAAAATAATTACATAAACAAAGTATTGAGTAACGATTTTAAGAATATTCTGATGAGTAAATATATAAATGTAAATATTCTATCATTTTAATCTGAGTGCATAACGATTATTTGCTCTTTTCCCATGGTACCTTAAATTAAATTTTACTGAAATTGTGCAGAACAGGTTTAATCTTTTTTTGCTTTTTTATATTTGTGTTCGATTTCCCATCAAAATATTTTTTTAAATATATTGGTGTTGTTTACCAGAAACGCAACATTGTCTATTGGTTGGTCCAGCACAGTACCCTGCTATATATCTATTACAAGGTTGGGATGTGTATTGACATCTCCCATTCTTAGACCAGCATGGAGAGTCGTCCCCTAAAATGAGAGGGGAAGATAAATACGATACAAGGACCATTTTAAACTCATTAATTCATCAGCGTACAATAAAAATTCACGAATCCAACTCTGTATAATCTTCATTTACCGTTTTATTTAATAGATTTTAGTTCTATTTTCAAGGTAGGCGTAAGAAGTAAATAATTTCTTTCAAGTTTCACGAGGACATGAACTAGGACGGTACACGTCGGTATATTAAAAAAATACTCATCTTCGTTAACCAAGGATTTTCGGTCCGCACCGCTCCCCATAAAGGATTCAAATGTAAATATTGAAATCAAACCATATAAATTTCCAAATTAAGTTTTCCTTCAGATTCTTTGTAAAGTATAAGACTGATCACTATTACTTGAACTACCATGGAAAAGCATTGATATCCTCAATGTTACGTCATATTACTCTTCCTGGCGTCAAAATTATAGTGTAGATTTTTTTGCATATTAATGACATTTTGAATGGCGTACTTTTGGCAACTCATCCGCAAAATAATGTCAATATAAGAAATGAATTAAATTTAAAAACTCAGGGGTTACATGAGCTAAACACTTCACATCGGCATGTTTTGTAATGACATCATGCTCATTTACTCTCATGAAATATTCCGCCGTGAATCGTCACAGTTCATGTCCATGTGAACCTTCAAAATTAAAATTATTTCCTAAATGTTCAATGATAATCTTAAGCTCACATTGATATGCACTATTCTCTTAAAGACTGAATAAAATTAAATTAGTTTTTATCGTGTCCTTATCCATTACCACATGTATGATAGCTGCATTTAAACCTGATTTTCAAAAAAACTTCAACATAATGCAATAAACTCGTTTCTTTTAAAATTTAGACCGTTCTGCATCTGACAAGGAAGTAGAAAAAATTAGAATTAATGTACCTTACCTCTGATAAAAGAGAGAGCAGAAATTAAAAGGAAGGCCATGAGAACAACCGGTAACTGATTCGTATTCATTGCTGAAATGGAATAACAATGATGAAGAGAATCGTTCCGAGCATATATAGCCATATTACCACTTCAAATATGCCCAACTGCTCTTTTGATTACTAGGACGATACTTCAACTGAGCACAGTTGGTCATCTTATAAAAATCTGCTCCATGCATTTCCCTGTATCTAGTTAACGTTGAATGCTTTTATTATTTGGAGATCAGGATACGTGATTTGGTCTAATCTTGATTATGAACTTTTTTGATATCAAGTATTTCAAAAAACAAATTGGTAGACATATAATACTTAGTCTATAAATTTAGGATTTGTATAGATATTTACTTCTATCATCTAATTTCTTCATCATTTTGAATTTTACTGTGGTGAAAGACCTAGATTTTATTTGAAAAAGCAGCTGTCAATGATATAAAAAAGTCGGAACTTTATTATTTGTGGGAAATGATTCTATCTATAAATTAAAGTTTTTATGATGTTGATTTTTGAAATATTTTGTTTGTGATTTCAAATTTTCCAAAAGTTAATTGGAATTTTAAGTATCCACGTCTAATTTAAACCATTTTTCAAATATACTGATGCACAGTACTCCTGGAATAATTTTTTCACTACTGCATATCTTTTAACTGCATAAAAATCTTTGCAAAAATATACATGTCGTGTTTTAGTTTGTGTTGTTTCAAGCACCTTTTTACTCCTTTTAGTTTGTGTTGTTCCAAGCACCTTTTTACTCCAAATTAGGAGTAAAAAGGTGCTTGGAACAACACAAACTAAAACACGACATGTATATTTTTGTAAAGATTTTTATGCGGTTTTAGAATTCATGATAGAAATGTTAATTCAAATTCTTTTTTGTTGTTTGGAATATTAAGATATTAGACACACACAAATGCACAGCACAGTTAAGGCTACAAAAAGGGGGCGGAACCTAATTTGTACGGGAAAACTTAACTATGACATCATACAAAACTAATCTTCTTAAAGATATTACAAGATGAGGTGATTTGCAATTTTAACCCGATGAAATCATCAAACTACACCAAAACGTTCTATACGGCATACTATTTTGTCGTCAGTTAAATCCCACATAACAAGTTTCAATCAAGTCACTGATCGCAACGCACTTCATACAACATGACGCAGTTTGTATGCAGTAGGAGACAAATCAAGTAATTTTTTTTTAAGTAAAGTGTATTCTATAATTAAATAAGATATTATTGGTAGATAAACTATACGCCATTGATTTTAATTCAATGTCTTCTTCACTATTTTATTAGTAAATTTTCCGTATATTTCCTATTTAGTTGATACTGTCGTATATTTGTATGCAAGTACTTTACATACATCGGAGGGAAATGTGAGGGTCTTAATAAATCAATCTTGTGCAAGGGCATACACTCAATGGATCATAGTAAGCTTTTACAAAGAAATGCTAGACGTATTAAGCTACGGAAAAATCTGCGATCCTGATGAAATCTTGAAAATAATTTATTTATATTAACGGCCATAAAATATGTTTAAACAATGAAATTACAGAATTCTAGATAGAATCGCACCCTTTTTCAGACACTACAATGCGTGATGAAAATATTTATAGACTAAACTTAGAATTTTAATTTGGTTATGCCCTTGCACTAGTGAAATTTATAGGTAACCTCAATAGTGCAAGCCACATCACATTACAAATCTAAATATAAAAGGTAATCGTCAAAATATGTAGTTATTAACCATAATTACATTTATCCGATATAAATAATTTACTGAAAATAATTTCCATCCCGATTATGAACACATTTTCGATTACAAAATATTGTCGATATTTCTGTTGCGCATCTTAACTGTTCTGCGCGGCCCAGTTTGTCTCACGAACAAAGAACTCTATGGATCCTGGGCGCAAAAACAAATTTGAAAAAAATAAAATAAAGATCGGGAATAATCCCAGTTGCGTAAATAAGAAATTGGATATTGTACATCACCAAATGTAGGAAACAGCATAATATCCAATTTCTTATTTACGCAACTGGGATTATTCCCGATCTTTATTTTATTTTTTTCAAATTTGTTTTTGTGTTCACAATGTGAGAGGGTAGGGGAAAGATTCCTAGTACTACGATAATGCGCCCAGGATCCATAGAGTTCTTTGTTCGTGAGACAAACTGGGCCGCGCAGAACAGTTAAGATGCGCAACAGAAATATCGACAATATTTTGTAATCGAAAATGTGTTCATAATCGGGATGGAAATTATTTTCAGTATATTATTTATATCGGATAAATGTAATTATGGTTAATAACTACATATTTTGACGATTACCTTTTATATTTAGATTTGTAATGTGATGTGGCTTGCACTATTGAGGTTACCTATAAATTTCACTAGTGCAAGGGCATAACCAAATTAAAATTCTAAGTTAAGTCTATAAATATTTTCATCACGCATTGTAGTGTCTGAAAAAGGGTGCGATTCTATCTAGAATTCTGTAATTTCATTGTTTAAACATATTTTATGGCCGTTAAAATAAATAAATTATTTTCAAGATTTCATCAGGATCGCAGATTTTTCCGTAGCTTAATACGTCTAGCATTTCTTTGTAAAAGCTTACTATGATCCATTGAGTGTATGCCCTTGCACAAGATTGATTTATTAAGACCCTCACATTTCCCTCCGATGTATGTAAAGTACTTGCATACAAATATACGACAGTATCAACTAAATAGGAAATATACGGAAAATTTACTAATAAAATAGTGAAGAAGACATTGAATTAAAATCAATGGCGTATAGTTTATCTACCAATAATATCTTATTTAATTATAGAATACACTTTACTTAAAAAAAAATTACTTGATTTG
Source organism: Saccostrea glomerata (assembly GCA_003671525.1). Lineage (NCBI taxonomy): Eukaryota > Metazoa > Mollusca > Bivalvia > Ostreida > Ostreidae > Saccostrea > Saccostrea glomerata. The sequence continues at coordinate 542,257 of PRKT01000294.1, read as the reverse complement.
TCTCCTACTGTACTTGAAAGAAATTATTTACTTCTTACGCCTACCTTGAAAATAGAACTAAAATCTATTAAATAAAACGGTAAATGAAGATTATACAGAGTTGGATTCGTGAATTTTTATTGTACGCTGATGAATTAATGAGTTTAAAATGGTCCTTGTATCGTATTTATCTTCCCCTCTCATTTTAGGGGACGACTCTCCATGCTGGTCTAAGAATGGGAGATGTCAATACACATCCCAACCTTGTAATAGATATATAGCAGGGTACTGTGCTGGACCAACCAATAGACAATGTTGCGTTTCTGGTAAACAACACCAATATATTTAAAAAAATATTTTGATGGGAAATCGAACACAAATATAAAAAAGCAAAAAAAGATTAAACCTGTTCTGCACAATTTCAGTAAAATTTAATTTAAGGTACCATGGGAAAAGAGCAAATAATCGTTATGCACTCAGATTAAAATGATAGAATATTTACATTTATATATTTACTCATCAGAATATTCTTAAAATCGTTACTCAATACTTTGTTTATGTAATTATTTTTTTTATTATTAATTACAGGGGCGGATGTTCAATGTTGGAGGACAGGTGGCATTTGCAAAGATAATTCGAACTACTGCAGTGGCAGATATCTGAGAGGTCTATGTGGCGGGGGTCTGTCTCGCCAATGTTGTGTTTAACTACAACTGCTTTTCACTTCCTAATTTTGAAAATAAATAATGGTTCGAATGATCTGAGTCATATTTGTATGAGAAATTAAATATTTTACCATGTGTTGAAGGAAAGGACCATATTTCTGATCGGGAATACATATCTTCATTGCAAATCAATGTTAATGAAAGGCCTCGTGATATTGAATTCATTTGCAAATTTAAAAAAAATCTCTTGAGTCTGAAGTTCTCAAATATTCTTGTATTTGCAATTTGCAATTGAATATGCAATTCAGTTTTCAGTGATTGCAATGTAGTTTAAGCTCACCTGAGCCGAAGGCTTAAGTGAGCTTTTTGGATCAAAATTTGTCCGTTGTATGTCGTCGTAGTTGCTCTCCTTTTAAGAACCTCCTAGCCAATTTCAACCAAACTAGCCACAAAGTATCCTTGGGTAAAGGAGATTCATGTTTGTACGAATGAAGGGCCAAGCGCTCTTCCAAGGGGAGATAATTATGAATTAATGAAAAATTACATGGGAATCTATAAGAAAAAAATCTTTAAAAATCTTTTTCTTCAGAACCATTTGGTCGGAAAGATGAAAATGAAAGCATCCCAAGGTAGCATAGATTCAAATTGTTCAAATCGTTCAAATGTTCAAACCTCTGGGTTTAGGACAGGGCCACAATGAGAGATCAAAGTTTTGCACAAATTTTTGTGGGCATAAAATTTCGTTGTTTTGACATAAAAAATAGTTTCGTGGGCATTTCATTGTTGTTTTGAAGTAACACTATTCAATATATAGTCATATAAAATTTCGGCTGGTATTGAAGTTCGTTAAATATTGTTAACAACGAGATAAACGAAATTTTATCCCCCACGAATATTTGTGCTTTTACAGTATCTATATTGTGTGAATTGATATTGACTTTATCCAACGAGTTGAAATGATGTATATATTCGCGAGGCTTGCTGAGCGAATATACACCATTTCAACGAGTTGGATTATAAAAGAAGTAAATTAAAATAGTCAATAGATTATAAAAGAAGTAAATTAAATGATATCTTTTATATGGAATAGTGACAAACCAAAAGTCAAATTAACTGTAGCATGTCAAAAAATAAATAAGGGTGGAGTTCCAAACTTTGAAAATCAGATTAAGTCACTAAGACTAAATTGGATTAAAAAATGTATTGTTCTGATAATCACCAACCAAAATGGTTCATGATTTTTCAAGCTTATTTTGAAGTTATAAATTTACAAACTTTACTTCAATCAAGATGCTACATGTATATAGATTTTTTACACATGTACATACCACAATTTTATAGATACATTTTAAATTGTTGGAAGGAATTTAGAACCTGTATAATGTTTGTGTAGAACCTAAAATATTTAAGGAAATTGTATGGCTTAATGATAAAATTAAGATGAACAAAGCACCCATCTTTTGAAAAAAATGATACAAATGTGGAATACTTTTTGTAAATGACATTATTGGACAGGTGAAAATAGAGACTTTTTAAAGTCTTGAAGAAATAGTTCGGCTTTATGGAATAAACATTTCTTTTCTAGACTACATGTCTATTAGAATGGCATTACCATACGAATGACAAAATTATTTAGGGAAAAGCAAAAACCCAATTTTAATAGAAACACATTAAGACTTTTTATAGATGATAAGAAATGTCCAATTTCAAAAATACAATGCAAAGACTATTACTGGCCTAAAGATCAATTTATTGAGCGACCAACTTGTATTAAAAAATGGGAAAATATATTTGACATTAGCATAACAGAATCAGACATGAAGAATATTTTTTTTCGAGATTACCATTCGGAAATTTAAAGATTAATTTTATGATTTTCACGGATATTTTGGTTATTGTTTTACATAATCTTTGCATTGTATAAATAAAAATGAACATAAGATTTTCACGAGCTGCAATTGACTACAATAATTGTTTGTTTATTGATTAACATCCCTATTGAGAATTTTTCACCCATAGGAGACGCCCGCTGCATTTCATTTCCGGAATGCTGCATACTAGATTTTTTTAAAATTTCATATTCGACAATTCTTTGTTATTTTCGACAAAAGTTTTTTTTCCGGCATTTTAATATTTAATGGTGGAAATGACATTTATTTCAAACCAGATTTTCAAAATATAAGCAGAAAAAGAAACACCGTATACACATGTAGATGCATGGATTTCTGTCTAGTTAAAAGCGTACAATGACCATGATGTTTTTCACCGTATATAATACAATATGTGGTAACAGTATCAAGCTCAAAATTACATAAAAAGACAAAATGAGAGCATAGAAAGACCGACCTCCAAAACATCATATGTGGGATCAGGTGCCATATCAAGGAGTATGATCATCCTGTCACCAGTCACATGCATCGACCCGCCGTGTGTTCCTTAATATGATCGGGAAATAACAAATAATCTATCATCAATTCAATGTGAAAATAATGGACTTACAATTCGTATTAAGAAACACGTCAGTAAGTAATTGACTCAATGATAATTTATAATTGCATGTTGAAACTTTGTTTGACAGTATTGCGTGACAGTATTGGTGATGGGTGTTTTCCGAGCATGTGGCGTTATCGTAAACCCCACCTCACATGAACGAGTGCTGTTCTAAACTCGTATTTAAACACCGATAAATCAAATTTCAACATTGTTATTCCTTACATATTTTGATGGGATATTGGCCCATTGAATCATATTGTATAGATTTGACATTGTAACATTTCTGATGGAATATTGGCCCATTCGCTTTATATGGATAACATTGTGAATGGGATATTGGCCCATTACATGAATTTTGCGTGGCGTTGTGCATTCGTGATATTTACCCAGTGCAGAATATTTAGCCCATTCGGTTCGATCACCACATTTGTTGTTGATTGTTGGGGAGACGACCCGGTGGCCACTCCCAAAATTTTCATATTATGTAACCGCGACCAAATATGCGAAACTTCATATAAATCCTATCAACTCCTTAAAAGTTATTTTATATAATAACATCTGGGATAACAGAAAAATCGGTTGACAAATCGATGTGTAAATAATTGCCTAGCAATTAGTATGAAAAACGTCTATCAACATTTGACTTAATGATAAATTGCTTTTGCTGACAAGGTTATTTCGATAGAATAATGCGACTATGGTTTGGCAGTTTTTTGTCATGGCTTTATTTTTGGATAAATTGAGAAATGCATAATTATACAATGAATATATAAAAATGATCAATAACTGTTCAATAGTTTAATAGATGCAAATTAATAGATTTAAACAATGAAAAAAAAGAAATTTGAAAAACGTAATCAAATTTAAACTAAATGCTACTGATACGCAAAACGTGTACATCGACTTTAAATATAAACATCTTGTACACCCTCCTCTTTGAAACAGTTTGGAAAATAATAGAAATATAAACCTTCCGCCTATTATTCTAACAGCAGCTTTAATGCAAATCGTGTGTTTTTAAAGGATATCTTAATTGCTCAACCTTTACAAATATATCTCAAATTCTACTTGTAATTCTACTGCGTTCCCTATGAACAATAGTAAACATGCAAACCAGAAAATGACGAGTGAATTTGAGAAAGCAAAACAAAACAAAACCCGATCTAATTAAGATAAGATCTTTGATCCACTCCAGTTTGATTGCTACACGAAATTTTAATGAGATTGAGCAAAATCAATACACTGGTATTGTCAGTCGGTTTTCATTGATGTGTACAGAGTTTAATAAATTTGATATAAACTTGTTAAGAGACAGAAACCGTGTCCTGTTTAAAAACATTTAGTTTTAATGCATGTTTTCGATTTGTTAAACTCCACAGACTGACATAACTGATGATGGATTTACATTCTCATATTTCTGTCCTAATTGTTATTAGTTTTTTAGAGTACTTACATTGTGGTTTTTTTTTTTTTTTTTTTTTTGCACTTGCTTATAAATGTTGATTCTAAGGAGTCTTTGTTTGCCCTATTCCTACATTGTTCACAAGGATTCCGAATGTACAGTTCGTAATCTTCAATTCTTACAATTTAACTTAAAGAAAAAAACTACATAGCTATCACAAATCTGAATTAGATTGTGTTTTTGTTAATTGAAAACATTGAAAACTCAAAAATATTTGAGAAATACAAACGTAAGAGCATTTTTTTCAATTTGTAAATGATTTCACGATTAAGAGGCGTTTCATTTCAATCGATTTGCAACGAATATTCCAATCAGAAATGTAATCATATCCTTCAAAACATGGCAATTTATTTCTTCAATAAAAATATGACCCAGATCATTCGAAAAATGATTCATTTCCAAAATAAGGAAGTTAAAACAGGTGTTGTTACACACAGCATCGGCGAGATAGACATTCTCCACTACAACCTCTCAGATATCGGCCGCTACAGCGTTTCAAATTATTTTGACAGGTTCCACCTTTGAAATAGCATCGGATATCTTTCATTCATGATTAAATAATGAAATACTGTGGATTGGCAAATAATCGCGATGGTTTTAATTTCATAATGTTCGCAATTTTATCAGTTTTCCGCGAAATTAAAACATCGTGAATGTTATCAATAGTTTTTTAAAAAGTTTTAATGCTTATACGCACTTGGAATTAGTTATTGCAGCGTGAAATTAAATCGATCGCTGTTGGTTCTTTTCGAAAAATCGTGATATTTTAACACTGTGAAAATAAAAACAACTTACAGTAAAAAAATAAGTATCATTTAAGCATCTTGAAAAAAAAATATGAGTAAAAATGCAAATGTTCTATCATTTTGAAATGAGTGCATCATGATTTTTTGTTTGAAGCATTATTCCCTTTTCCCACGGCACTTTAAAATAAATTTACTAAAATTGTGCATAACGGGATTAGTTAATTGTCTCTTTCTTTTTCTTTGTCTTTATTTTACCCTCAATATATTAAGTAGGCATGTTTCAAGAAAATACTTGGAAATTTATAAAATGTAATTCAAAACTTTACACATTATTTTTAAATATTTTCCCTAAGATTCTACGTAAATAGAAAAGCTGTTCATTTTCTCATAAACGACCATAAATAAGCATAGGGGCATCTACAATGTTAGGCCATAATATGGTGTCTGACGTCAATACTTTATTGCAAACTACATGTACATGAACCAAACGCTTCACACTAGCATATTTTTAATGAAGTGCTCACATGCTTCTTGAAACATACCGCCATGAAGCGTCGTAGTCCATGTTCTCATGATCCTTAAAAAATTAGTCATTTCCTGAATGTTCAAACTGAAACACATAAACATGCATTATTCTCTTGAAGACTGAAAACAATTATATCAGTGTTGATTATATATTATTATGATTATTAATATTGCATTTAAAACATGTTTTCACAGACAAACTTATACATAATACAATAAACCTGTTTCCTCTTTCAAAATAAAAATCGTTCTGCCTTTGACAAAAAAACGGTTGTGAAAATGATAAATGTACCTAACCTCTTATATAAGAGAGAGGAAAAATTAATAGGAAGACCATGAGAACAACCGATAACTGATTCACGCTCATTGCTGCAATGGAATAAAATAATATAAAGAGAAATGGGGTCGAGCAAATATACTTATTACATTACTTCAATAATACACAGTCTGCTATTTTGACTACTAGGATGATATTTCAACTGAGCACAGTGAGTCAGCTTACAAAAATCTGCTCCATGCATTCTCTGTCTCCAGATGACCTCAATGACTTGAAATGCTTTTATCATTTGGAGCTCAGGATATGTTATTTGGACTAAGCAAACCGTTAGACATTTAATTCTATTAATTAAGGAATGGTTAAGATATGAATTTAAATGATTGATTTTGTTTTCTTTAAGAAATGTAGCAAGTGTTCTTGATATATTACATATATTATATAACTCTATTACATATAGTTTAATACAATTATGCTGTTTTGCATTGCAAATCATGTCACTTTCTCGTATTATTTTTTATTTTGTAATATCACTGTAATCATTCCACAATAAATAACGAACAGTTTCCTTTTTCAATCCTTAACAGTTCTCTATTATATTTTATTAATTATATTACAATTGTAGGATGTGATTATGAACATCAATATTACTAATTTGTACACTTCTAATTCAAGCAGCTTTTAGGATCGCCGCTTTTAAGATCGCCGTAGTACAATTAGTATTGTAATCAAGAAAACAATATAATAACGACCAATTAAATCGACAATTAGGTAATATATACGCATATCTGAAAGAATTTTTTAAATTTAATTTATTATTAGACTGATGTACTGTTATTTGTGAATCACACATCATAATAGCTAGTACATTGCTAATTTTATTGAAAAAGCAGCTGTCAAATAATGTCAGAAAACCTGATATTAATTTATTGTGGGGAATAGTTGTATATAAAGTTGAAAAGTCTTAAATTGTGTCTTTATGTTAATTTTGGTGATTGCAAATGATACAAAAGTTCCGCGGATATTTTAAACAAGATTATTATAATTGCAATTGGTTCTATCGAGTTACACCAACTTCTACCTCGTCTACACCAAGAGAGGTCTTCTAATCTTTAGTGTGAAAGCTATCTCAACATAACGCGATGATTTATTTTACATAATGAATAAAATTGTTGCGTTGACAAGTACTATCTCTCCGATAACTATTTATACATCTTATTAAATTTTTGGATGACCCTCTACGGGCGCCTCGGTCATTTTCTAAAGAAGAATTTGGAATTATTTTCTTATAAATAGTGTTCCTCCAATCGACAAATACAAAAATTAGTTTGAATTCTGGTTTTATATTTGTCTCCTGGAGAACATGTTTTATTTGACTCTATTAGATAATTATGGAATAAAATACCCATTTACAAATTTCAAAATTTAGTCAATAGAAGTGATGATTTTTAGTAATAATTTCGATAAAAGATATCCGCTTAGTTTCTCTGCAAAAAAGCCAAGACACCTTTAAGTACACAAAAAGTATGTTATTGAGCCTGCAATTATGAAGAGGTAATAAAAAGGCATGTACATATCAATGCTACATTGCTGATCACTATACAAGTTAAGATATCACAGTAAGTCTCAAATGCTAGCACAACATAATGCAAAAGCTTATCTTGGCTAGACGTGATAGAAATTTGTGTATATCAACAACTCTACGAAGTTGTACACCTCCTGACATGACAAGATACTTATGTTGACTTGAAGCAATGTCATATGTTTACATTTTATCCAAATGGCATAAGTATTCCACCATAGAGAACTGGAGGAAATATACTTTTTTGATTTTGTAGTAAGAAATGAATCAAGTATCTACAATACCTCAACCCCACATGGATTTTAAGGCTTTATGCTTCAATAAAGAACAAATGTAATGTGTTTGATACAAAATCAAAAAACAAAACAAAAAATACTCAAATCGATTAGGCATTTGCTAAACTTATTACAGATTAACCATGAGTAATGCACTTATAAAGTTCACAATCAACGACGAGGAAGTTCCTTAAGCAAATATTAAATTAAAAAAAACACATCCTTCTTCTTTTATTTCAATTTGCATATTAAATAAGATTAAATGGATTTCTGTTGACACATCACAACCATTGAAAATATAAGGGAATCCGCCAATGATTGCATAAAAGACATTTTGTATACCTTTATAGTTGAACAGATTAAGTGTCTATAAGATTTTAAATGTTAAAAGTTGATACAAGAAAGGAATTAAATTTTTGTTTATAGAAAAATGCACAGTTTATCTATAAAGTGAGTCGAAAACAAATAATGATACAAAAGGTACTCGTTCTTTCTCTCTACATTTCAATCTGAATAAAAAAAAGATGGCGCAAAGATAAATATGCAATAACATTAAATAGCAAGCTAGTTCTTCCTCTCTGTGAATCACCTTAGAAAAGCGCTAGTGTACTTTGCTCGCTTAGCATATTTGTATGTAAAAATTTATTTAGAAATACATATCAATAAAAGATGCCATTACACAACAAAATGCTAAAAGTTAGATTCTCTTATTTTGAATCTCTAATTAAGGTGTGATTGCTGCTATTTTGAATCTAATTGTCAAATTCAAAGTTTTTTAAAAAAAAAACTATTGGAGATAATTTTTCCTTGTTGACTTAAAGACACATGATACATTATACTGATTTAAAAGGAAATAGATCGCAACAGTAGAGATAATTTCGGTTATTTTTCTGGATATGGCACCAAAAAGTGCAATATATCTTTTATTTTACATTACAGGATGTACACTCGGTTATGGTAAGCTTTTGTGATTTTAAATCATTCAATTATACCGACTGATATTTAAAGAATTATAAATCATTTTGGTTTCATAAATAAGGCACTAGGATATTTAGTTCATAATAAGTACACATAAAAACAAATTAATCAGTCTACTATGTAAGTGAGTATGCCGTTTAGTTTAGTTGGTAGAGAATGTACAGTTTAATACATCTATAGAAGTACGAGTATATTGGATTTCATCTTAGTTCAGGTACTAACACATCTAAAACTTTGTAACGAATCCAAATTCCACTTTGTTATTACTGTATTTTTCAATCCACTTGATACTCTCACCAAAATTGTGTCTTACGTTGTCAGGAAATGAAGGCAGGATGAGACAGACAAAAGTCTGTGAGATAAAAGTGACAAATTTCATTTTAGCAAGCTTTATTCTTTGCGTATGATTAAGAAATATACAGGTATTAAGATAACGAGAGCATTTAAGTTCAAAACAATACAAAATAGGAGCAGAACAAAAACGGAACCCCCCAATACATTTTTGGTGGGATCAGTTGCCATGGAGGTGTTAGCATTCCCTGCCGACCGGTCACGCCCACCGTATGTGCTCCTTGTCATAATCGGGAAATGACGAAAATCAATTCCATAGACAATTCAGTGAGTATATAATGCCCTAGAAATAAGTATGAAAAAGTCAGTAAGCATATGACGTATTGATGATTTGTATTTGTTGACAAGTTCAATGTATCGATCATTTAACTTACGAAATGATTTCATGGAAATTTCAAGTCTAATAGAACATTAAAAATCTATTTTTGGTTTTGATGGCGTTCCGATATCTCTGGAAATTTGTAAATTTCGGAGGATTATTTATATTGTTAGTGAGATTTCTACATAAAGAAAGGCGGGGGGGGGGGGCTTAAAAAAACAACTTTGTTTAAAAAGGTCTTATCAATAAAATAGAACACAACAGAACCATTTCTTGAAGGCAATTAAAGTACAAAAATATATGTAACAATTTATTTTTCATTCATCAAGTTTAGCTGAAGTTCACCTGTAACGGTATGTTAGTTTGCTTTACTTTTTGGCATGGATAATTTACATAATGTATCATGTGTGGGGTAAGAAGGGTGATGGTCTTTTTACTCTATTATTTTTTAACAAAAATATTGTCGCATACAATTTACATACATTTGTGTTTTTTAACCATTATAGGTATTGGTAAGATAAACAATTTCATTTAAACGTCCTCTATAAATTGAACAATTACAATATTTATGACGGATTTCTTTTATTTCAGTGAATATAGCTTTGAATAAACCGACATGGCAATCACATCCATACATTTCATGGAATGATCTATTCGACTCCAGTAATGCGGTTGATGGACTTAAATCTAACCTCAGTGTGTGGGAAGGGCAGTGTGTTGTGTCAGGTCCTCGTCAGAGAACCGCCACCTGGTGGGTAAACTTAACATCAATCCACAGCATTCATGACATAAGGATCTATTATAGGACCGATAATGTTGTATGGAGTAAGTTCATTTCCTACTAGGAAAAATTAATTATAGTTGATTCACTGTGTGAAACTTTTGGAAATCTGCACTGAAAATAAAACTGTAAAGAAATTAATGCAATTTGTTACTTATCTACGTGTACTTATTTATTAACAATTTGTTGCAATACAAATTACGAGGGTCATTCAAAAAATACGTATACAATGTTCCTCATTATCGAATAATTTTTACATAATTTAAGATCAACACATTTTTATATGTAAAAACATATATTTTATCGATGTGCGAAGAACCTGAGGATCGGAGTACCTTAAATGGAACTCGTGTCAGCCAGTTTTGAAAGTAACATGTTTTGTCGCCACGGAGCAGGGTTAATAACATTATTACGTCAAAAAAAAAGATCAAGGAAGTTTTTTCAAACTTACGCTGTTTTTATTTCAATTAAACACGGTTTGAAACGTCTTCCCTATTAGTTAAAACGTATCCATTAACACTCTACACCTACTTTGTTGTCAATTATTTGATTATCTGTAGTTAGATTGCCATTGTATTCAAATTCTTTACCCGTGTGACCCTGCTTTTAAAAGTTCCCTGCGCAATAGTATTGCACACATCACCTATCATAACTTTTTTGTCAAGATTTTGAACTATAAACTGTTTCTGTGCAGACCGTCCATTGCCCGAATCAAAAGCTCTTTTACTCAACGATTGTATTTTCCATTAAAACAAATACAGGGCTCATTTTATATATTGTATAATTTCTTCCACATTTTAAGAGCTTGTTTTAAATGTTTCCCGAATACAAAACACATTTTGATTGCTTCTCGCTGCTCCGTGACGTCATTCGACGTCAATTTTTTTTTTTTTATTATTATTTTCTTTATCTTTGTTGCTGTTCTTTTATCAAGTCTATCTTTTTTTTTTTAGAAATTAATATCTTTTAAACTAAGCAAGGTATTTCATTACCTTTAAGCGTATGAAGTAAAAAAAACAATACTTAATTTAAGTATTTAGATTTTATTTTCTCAAAGTGCCTTTTATAAGATTAATGGCTACATGTATAAACATATAAAGTGTATAATTAGTGAATACTCCAAGGAACTAAATTTTTTTCCTGCTCCGTGACCCCGTTTTTGCTGTCTTAAATTTTCAATAATTGCTATAAATATCAAAATATTGTCTAATCTTTTTTACTCAAAATATTTGAATCTTTGTTAAAATATGTTTACCATTTTTGGTTGTCACTTGCATCATTGCCTCTTGTTTAAATTTTCAAGAAATGAAGATGTGTAAAAAAAAAATTAATTTATAATAGATACATGTAAATAAATCTTTAAAGAATGCCATTCAATTCTAAATGCTTGCATTCCAGATGCATCCAATGGCTATACAGAAAGATTTCTAGGATTTTATGTTTACGTATCTAACACAACTGAGAGACTAAATGGTCGATTATGTTTCCATGATACAGATTATAATAAATCTACTATACCCGCCGTGGCCAATATAACATGCCCAGTTCATGGACAATACGTTATTTACTATAATGAGAGGCTTTCTAATGTCACATATCCGGTTGGATATTCCACTGACGCCCATAATGAACTCTGTGAGGTGGAAGTTTTCGGTAAGTTGCACATATATCGATAAAAAACTTCAAGTTTATTCTGCTTTTTTCATATAAAATTCGTATATAGATATACTGAAGTGATACTTCTTTGTCATATAAACATGCAGAGAGCAAATAGATTCATACCTGTTTAAAAAATTTTCACATCATAATGCATTTAAATATGCCTTACTGAAATTATCCTTAAATTCTTCCGTTTGTTAGTTTGGTGAATCCAGGGCTCCCAAACCTTATGTACATCCATTATGTACTTTGCAAAGTACACATCAATTTTATGTTTGTTTAATCTTATGGTAAAATTTGATTTATTTTTTCTAAGGATGTAAATCTGGCTTTTATGGATCAAATTGTTCTCTCCCCTGTCCTGAAAACTGTCGCTATTGTCACATAGAGACAGGTGCTTGTACGTGGTGTAAACCTGGATATCAAGGATTACAATGCAATAGTGGTAAGAGAAAGAAATAAATATTTTGATGTGGTATTTTTGAGCAACAAATATATATAATTGTTAATTTTTAAAAAAGGCTGAATTAACTGTTATTTTCTACAAACACAGTATTTTCATATTGATAAAAGAAATGTTGTTTGTGTTTTTATGCGCACGGATCGATAGATCGGGGACGCACAGTTTTTTTCCTGTCTGTCTGTTATATCTTTTACACCATGAAAGATAGAGCCCTTCATACTTGGTATATACATTACATCAATTCAGGTCTTTCAAATGTCACCAAGGTCAATACCCTTGTGACCTTGACTGTGAAATACCTGTATATGCTAAAATAACCTTTTTAACCTTCGCAATAACTTTTGAACAATGAAAGATTGAGACCTCATATTTGATATGTGCAAAATGCGTGACAAGAAGAAAACACTTGCAGCGGCCTTCAACTCAACATTCAGATATATCGTCGACGTATTGTCAATTAACAATTTTTTATCCATTCATGTGTCGATACGATATATCCTGGGGAGCTTAAGATAAAAGATACCACAGAGTCTGACACATCTCTTTCATACTTGGATATTTTAATTGAAATAGATATCAATGATAATCTTACAACCAAGCTCTATAATAAACGTGATGACTTTATCTTTTCTATCGTCAACTTCCCTTACTTATGCAGCAATATACCTTTATCACTTGCATACATACATGTAGTTTATGTATCTCAATTGATTCGATACGCAAATGCATGCTCTACGTATGAACAGGTTCTAAAACGAGTTAAGTTATTGTCAGACAAGTTGATGAAACAAGAATATCAGCAGTCTCATTTCGTAAGTTCTTTGTTCGATACAATGACCTTGTCAGCAAATACAATGTATCATTGATTCGAATGCTGACTGACGTCTTTCATACTAATTGTTAGTTCATTATCTAGGGAGGCTGGGGGGTCAACAATTTAACCACGAGGTAACCACATGATTTAACTTATTTTTTAGATATGGTATCTTAAGCTGTCAACATTCATTTGACAAAGAAAAAATTCATAAATTTTAGTTTTAAATTTTGATCATTTTTCTATATCTTTTTATGGAGCTCTTCTTTTAAAGGAGATAGAAATAGTCTGAAAATGGCTGCCACCCCAAAGCCTCGTTAAACATTGATTTGACGACGGATTTTTCCGTTAATTTCCGATCATGACAAGGAGCACACGGCGGGTGTGACCGGTCGGCAGGGGATGCTCAATTCTCCATGGCACCTGATCCCACCTCTAATGTTTTAGAGGTCCATGGTGCTCTGTTCCTGTTTTGTATTGTTTTATGGACTTTGATATTGAATACTGTTCGTTGTCTCCATATCCTTCATGCATACTTCCTAATTAAGTTCTCTAAAACGACACCAAGGCGAATGAATTTGAGACTTTGACTGTGACTTATATGTTGAAAATAATTTTTTCGAACTTTGTTGCCTTAGAGCGCATAGTCTTTCACAAACACTTCTTGTTTCAGGTAGAAATTTAGCGAAACAACACCAGTGATATAAGTGTAGAATTTGTATAAAAAAAGGAAAATATTTCCCCAATATTTTCGTTTGTCTTTTATTCCAACTTGCCTTTTATATAGTATCATTTAAATATCATACAATATGTATAAATTATTCCTCTTACATGAATAAACATGTAAAATATATTTGAGGGATCACTTTAATGCATAAAAGTTTTCATAGTGTCAAGTATATTGGTTGGGTTTAATAGAATGCAGCGATGGAAAATATGGACAAGATTGTGAAGAGAGTTGTGGCGCTTGTTTGGGATATAAACAATGTCACTACGTCAATGGATCCTGTTCGGAAGGTTGTGACGCTGGGTTTGAAGGAATCCTTTGTAGAACAGGTGATTATGTTAATAGATATTTCATGTAAATAAATGAGCTCTCCCAGGAGATAACCTAAAGTATCATTCATACTGTTGCTCAAATAAACTATCAATAAAGAGAAAATGTTCAAGATAATTCCTCCGTGGTGTATACTTTTCAGAGTGTTCACTTGGACGATTCGGAACAAACTGTGAAGGATTCTGTAGTGAAAATTGTGGAGTGTCTAATATATGCAACAAAACGACCGGAGAATGTGAGAAAGGATGTCAACCGGGCTGGATTGGACTTCAATGTACTAAAGGTACTCTGTATATATGTTTTAACAAGATTGTGCTCACCTTACTTATATGTTTTGATAAGGAGGAATTTCCACATGCCAAACATCCGTTTATAAATAAATAACATTTACATGTATACTCGACGTATTTCATAGAGTGTGATGGAAGTAAATATGGACAGGACTGTGGACAGAGTTGTGGAGCCTGCTTTAACTATAAAAAATGCCATTTCATCAACGGTTTTTGTCCTGAAGGTTGTGCCGCAGGATTCAAAGGAGAACTCTGTACAACAAGTAAATTACATTAGGATTTATGATTACATTTACGATTATAAGAAAATATAATTGTTCTTTATCTCTAAATTTCAATAATTGAAGCATTAAATTTATGAAATTTGTAGGAAAGCAAAAGTGCTTGATGACAAAATATTATTAAAACAAACATTTATGCTAGGTTGTTCCAGAGGAACATTTGGAATCAACTGTGAACAGAATTGCAGTGAACACTGTGGTGTACCTTTTCAATGTAACAGAGGGACAGGGGAATGTGAGGGGGGATGTCAACCAGGCTGGGAGGGACCTCGATGTGAATCAGGTACAAAGATTTAGAGGACCAAACGTTTTGTAAAGTTCTATACACAGGCACCTGATGTTACTTCTTTCGTTTTAATAAAAAGAAAATACCCCTACCCAGGTATCCATCGATGCCATCTTGGATTTTTCAAAGTCGGTCACATCCTCTTATATTCTCCTCTAAAACTCCGTTAAATAAATTCCCTGCAACGATACTCTTTCTTTTTCAGTCTTCCGACGTCTGACGTTACAGGCAGTGCAACCAGAAGAACCTATCACCCTTAAAAATATTATAAATCCCTCGTCAAACTCGATGTACTGCTACTGCTAAATAAGTAACGTCAGGTGACTGTGGTACTATATGATTGCATGTTCTAGTCATCTGTCGAAAAAATTATTTTGATATTTCCTGATTATAAAAGTGCTCAAAATATAATCAAGTTTTATTTGTATTAAACGTATTTAAAAGTATATTTTCTTTTATAAGGAATCTTTTTTTTTATTATTGTAACCGTTCTCTCACTACTAAGTCAAAAACGTACTGACATTCCCATTTTTTACTGACAAACTTAGAAAATTACTGACAATGTGCTGTCGTTACTGTAAAACTTAGACAATTACTGACCTTTTTACTGTCGGTACTGATAAACTTAGAAAAGTGCTGACAATCTTAGTCGGTGCTGAAAAACTTAGACAATTACTGACCCGTTTACTGTCTCTGCTGAAAAACTTAGACAAGTGCTGACATTTACTGATAATTACTGTCCCTATTGTTCTTGCTCTCGGGAAGGCTGCAGTGGTGTGGAATTGATTGAATTTTTATTTTAACATAGATTATTATTTTATTAATTTGTTTTTTTATATAATTTTTAACTATGTCCAGATGATGTCTTTGAAAAAAAAAACTCATTTGATCGATTTATAGAAAATTGATTTGTATAAAAATATTTTCAAGAGAAGGGATAAAATTTCAAAACCTTCAAAAAGATAAGCAATAAAAAAAATCTTCGTTTAGTAGTGAGAAATGAAATTTTACAGAGGTCTTTTCCTTTTTAAAATGAAACAATGTTATTACATGACATGCATTTTATAATATTTTTTTAAATTAACATTAACTCCCTGACTTTCTTTAA
Organism: Saccostrea glomerata; assembly: GCA_003671525.1. NCBI lineage: Eukaryota > Metazoa > Mollusca > Bivalvia > Ostreida > Ostreidae > Saccostrea > Saccostrea glomerata. The sequence continues at coordinate 525,869 of PRKT01000294.1, read as the reverse complement.
TATTAATTTAAAGAATTCAACTGTTAGACTAGATGTGTTTTATTCAATTTTAATTTGAATTATTTTAATTAGTTTGAATAATTTTAATAAACTAATAGCGCGCGATGAGGCCGTGGGTGCCCTCTTTTGAGGAAAGGTGTTTTTAAAGTTTTCATTTTATGTAAAATTTTTAATTATGTGGGGGCCGCCCACATTTGTTTTTGTGCAGTCAAACATACCCGAATCCAAGCATTTGCAAGAAGAAACCACTGGACAATTAAAAGACAGACGCCGGGTGATTTAAATATTTTTTTTATTTTATTTATTGGGCAGGGGTAGGGGGGCCTGGATTGATCATTGATCCTTTGACATTCATTGATTTAGTTACTGTCCAGAGGCGTAGCATCGTTTTTGAAAGTGGGGGGGGCAGTCAGAGAAATTTTTTTTTACTTACCTAAAAAAGTTGACAAGCAAAAAAAAAAAAAGAAAGGAAAAAAAGGAAAAGGTAAAGGTTGTAGTGTCAACTACTTTAAGTACCAATTTCAATACTACATTTTATATACATCACTAAAAGTGAGGGGGGCGAAACAGGCTTTCAATTATCATTTCTCATAGTATAAGTAAGGTTGGGAAAAAAAGTGGGGGGACAGGCCCCCCTGCCCCCCTTCCCCCCCCCCGTAGCTACGCCCCTGCTGTCGGCATTATTCTTTTTAAATAATGTACATCTTTTAGCTGATTCTCGAATCTGGATTTTCTCGAACCCCACCTGAAAGTGTTATTTTAATTCAAATGCATGTAAAACTATGACATTTTATATTATCATCATTTGTCTATGCATACTCCTGAAACAAAACTTTGATAGAAATTAATATCAATGTTCTTTCCAATTAGAGTGTCGGTAGACGTTCACAGGGATCTAGTTTCTTTTCAAATTAAAATTGGGGGGGGGGGGGGGG
>PRKT01000294.1:508083-524842 GCA_003671525.1 Saccostrea glomerata | reverse complement strand
GGGGGGGGGGGGGGGGCACATGCGAACTAAATGTAGAACGATGAAAATGTATACTTATTTATTTTACTAAAGTAGAACACACAATACTGTCGTGTTTAAGTTTGTACTCATTTTATCTGTTTAGATAAAAAAAAAATTAATTAATTAAATTAAATATAATAAATTAACTTAATAAATCGACGTTATATAGCTTTGTTCGGTATCGAAATCAGTATCATGATTTTACAGTAACACTGTGCTTTTTATTCGTTAAAAATTATTCAAGTCGTTTAGCTGGTATCCAGCCGAATTACATAATCATTCAACATACAATCGGAAACTTGGTGAAGCACCTGTGTGTAAAAGAAATCGCCTGAGGCGATCCGAGTGTGTACGGTAGCGGGTAAAGAAGACAATAGGTGTCACTGCAGCATTATACAGAAGATCACTCGCTGGATTTCACTGGAAGTTAGTTACGCAACATTACGGCGACAGGTAGACTCTTCTTCAAGACAGTCTGAATTTGAGAAGTTCAACACCAACACATACGTAATATATAAATATGTAATCTACAATCCTTCAACCTCTTCTTAGATTAAATAAATATTTTTTTTTAATAAACCGACTTAAGAAAAAAATAACGATTAATGAAAAAAGAAGATTGATGTAAAAACCAACCGGGGAAAGGCACAAATTGTTTAAAGATTTAAGCAAAAATAAATATATGAGAAGGGATACATTACATTCAAAGTTTTGTAAAAATTACTGGTTCCTAATATTTTTATGTTAAGTCGTGTTAGTGTGTGTGTGTGGGACAGTTGAGTGAGGAACTTGTTTGATTATCAAATCAAGTAAAAAATAGTTCATAGTATATTTCCTCAACTTTTTATCAGTAATTAAGAATAATTAAAAATCAAACACAATTTATATGCAGAATATTATGACAGTAAAAAAAAACAGCCGGAGTTTAACTATATTTTAAACTTTGCCTGGGTCGATATTGATTTTTTGGAGAGAGAGAGAGAGAGAGAGAGAGAGAGAGAGAGAGAGAGAGAGAGGAGGGAGAGAAAGAGAGAGATGAATGGTTACTCAACACGGAAGATAATGGGCACTTACAGTTAGCGAATAATCTTTCTCTTATGAAAAGGAAAGATTTTAATGAAACATGAATCAAATAAATAATGATTACGGGTATGAATTGATCAAATGGACAACGAAATTTGCATCATTCAAAAAACTTGCACATTTTTATAAAATTCATATTCAAATACCGGTGTACTAGATATTTTTTCATGTATCGTGTGTGTAGGGGGGGGGGGGGGGGGGGGGGGGGGTTATACATGTATGCTACAGGGTTCGAAATAAAAATTTGTGAGCACTGGTTCGACGGACTAATGACTTCCAATTTCACTACTTCGTAAAATAGTTTACTAAGCAAGTCCGCCCTCTGCCTTTTTATTACGTTAACATCACAACACCCCCTACGCCTACCTACATGTACTTTAATGAGATGAAATTTAATTTCAGCACATAAAATTAAATTAATTCCAATTCACCGATAGCTACAGGAGAAAATAGGAAGTTATGAAACATGTAATATTTTTTTTTTTAAATTGAATCATGATTAAAAAATACTTAAAAAATTATGTTCAAAAACTAAATAGTGATCTAGCCCCCTCGGCAATGTTAAGAAACGGAGCAGTTGTCAAGTATTAAAGTAACTTAAAGTGTCAATACTGTTTGTATCTTTAAGAGAGAGAGAGAGAGAGGGAGAGAAAGAAGAAAAATATTGGAGAAAAATGGTGCTACTGCTAATATTAGTCTTACCGCTGACCTAGTAAATATAAATATTTTCCGTAAGATACTATAATTGCTAGTAATTGAATTTTTATTACTAGTCTGATAATTATTTATTAGTCTCGGACTTACAGATATTGAGTACTTATGAACCCTGCGTAATCGATCAACCAACCATTCATTTAGATATGTTTTAAGTGACAAAATTAACTAGGCATAGTACAAGTTTATATATTGAACACTGCACTGTTCAATAGGGGAACTCCCATATGAGCAAATGAAACCGGAAATCTTAAACAGGGGTATAATTGTAGCGGACAGTATATAGGGAACTTATACTGCTTCGCTAGTGAGCTAACTTTTCTGGTGATGCGGTAGAGTCTCCCTCTATTTCAGGCAAGTTAAGCAACGGCGAGGCTGTTTAACCCTTGGATGGGTGACCGCTTCAAGTTACATAATTATACGACTTGTACAGATATGTCCGAGAACATTAGGAAACTGAATTATCTATCAGTAATTATTCAATATTTAGAAGATTATTTTCCTTTTTTAACGAGAGACATTTGTCCTGTTTGTGAAAAGAAAATTGATACAACTTTCCGATCGTGAAAACAGGGGGGCGGGGACTTTACATTAAACTTAAAGTCAGATATCTGTCTGCAAAGAAATAAATAGATGAAAACTAACTTGATGTTCCCAGTTGCGTAAATAAGAAATTGGATATTGTACATCACCAAATGTGGGCAACAGCAAAGTTTTGCAAAATTATCATTCGGAAATTTGAAAAGATTTATGATTTTCACGACATTTTGGTTATTGTTTTACACAATCTTTACATTGCTACATATAAAATTGAGCATAAGATTTTCACGATCTGCAAAATTGACTACAATTGTTTGTTTGTTGTTTAACATCTCTATTGCGAATTTTTTATCCATAGGAGACGTTTTATTTCATTTACGGAATGCTGCATAGTAGTTCTCTTAAAATTTCATATTCGACAATTCTTTGTTATTTTCGACAATTTTTTTTTCTTTTCCAGACTTTTTGCAAGGTACCTTCCCGCAATTGAATAATTACAATGATGGTGGAAATGAAATTTATTTCAAACCACATTTTCAAAATAAAAGCAGAAAACAGAAACACTGTATATACATGTAGATGAATGGAGTTCTTTCTAGTTAAAAGCGTACAAAGACCATGATGTTTTTCATCGTATAAAATAAAATATGTAGAAACAGTTTCAAGCTCAAAAGCACATAAAAATACAATATGAGAACATAGAAAGACCGACCTCAAAAACGTCAGATGTGGGATCATGCAGGTGCCATATTAAGGAGTGAGTTCATCCTGCACAAGTCACATGTATAGACCCGCCGTGTGCTCCTTAATATGATCGGGAAATAACAAAAAAATCTATCGTCAATTCAGTGTGAAAATAATGGACTTACAATTCCTATTAAGAAAAAAGTCAGTAAGTTATTGACTCAATGATAATAACTAAACAAACACTAGATACAATAGTACTTAGTGATTAGTATTTTATTTGGTTAAATTGGCCACGGCCGCTTCAATGCAGGAACCGAGGCATCAATATACTGCCCTTGTAATGTAAACCCTAATTACTGATGTCCACTGACTAATCTATACTTGAAAACATTTGTTAAAATGTTGACAGAGTTCAGTGAGCCAACTGGTAAGCCCGATATCCGCATGCCTGGCGGGAACTGTAGGTATGTAAGGTTGCTACATTCAGGCGGCCATAACGAGGGGTTCCTTATAATGCTATAATGCTGCAGCTGGGACTGAAAACTATAATCTGAAACGATAAAAAAAACTCGGCAGGAAAAGGAAAACGAGAGCCAAAAAAAAAAAAAAAAAAAAAAAAAAAAAAAAAAAAAAAAAACTGTGAACAAAGTTGCGAAGAAACCAAACATATGTGAACTATGTCAAGCAAATTTATATTGAACTTAACAAACAATTCTAGAAATCCAATTCAACTATTGTTTGCTAGGAATGGGATCGTGGGCAAAAGTTTCAGCACAGACTGATGACGCAAAAGTGCCGTGACGTCAGACTTCCCTTGCTAGGTGCTACTAATATTCCCAAACAAAGAATGGAACAGATAAATACCGTAAACATTGCCAAGTGAACCCGATTCATTTTCGGCCAGACTGCACCACAAATATTTATTTCACTTTGATAAATAGATTTAACTTTTAGTGGTTAAATATCATTATCAAAGATGAAATATCCTAAAAAAGGGATTACTAGTTGAATTATTGAGTCAAACAACATAAGAACAATAGTACTTAGTGATTAGTATTATTTTTGGTTGAATGGGCCACGGCCGCTTCAATGCAGGAGCCGAGGCATCAATATACTGCCCTTGTAATTACATCCTTGAGAATGTGAACTAACACGAACTATTTCAAACTTGTAAACATTTCTTAAAATGTTGAAAAAGAGTTTGATGAGCCTACAATATCCGCCACAAGACTGTGCCGCAGCACAGTCTGCGCCATCAGTAGGCATATGACAAAATTGCAAATTATGATTTATATGAACATGTATCTAGAACCATAATAGATATGTCAATAAATGCATGTAGTATTGCCCTAGCAATAAGCAACAATCAATCTTAATTGAGGACAAAAATATTGCCCGAAATATGTCAATAAATGTAAGCAGTAATGCCTTAACAATAAGCAATGACAATGTGCATGCAAAAATAATGGACAAGTCACAAATGCACAGCCATATTAAATACATATAGCTGAAACTAGATGTATGACCCCGTAACTAGTCATAGCGCAGCCATGGCCCAAAGTATGACAAAAATGCAAATTATGAATTATATAAAAATGTCACTAGGACCATAATAACCAATATTTCAATAAATGCAAATAGTTTAACCTTAGCAATAAGCAACTATCAATCTTCAATGAGGGAAAAATCAATGCCCTAAATATGTCAATAAATGCAAGCACCATTGCCTTAGCAATTAGCTATGACAATACAAAATAGCCATATGAAATAGTATTCCTGTGCTGGTGAAGCAATTTATTAAAATCTGTGTTTGCAAGAGAAGCCTGTAAAATTGGTAAAAATTTTACAGGGTTTTCTCTTATCCAAGTCGAGGTATCTAACATCGTGTCACTTTAAACGGCATAGGAGTTGCTAACCTAGATATCATCGTACAAGATATATTAAAATATATTATCGGTGTGTATTTCTTTTTGCCTCTTTCTAGACCAACACTTTCATAAAGCACTATATCATATTAAAACAAATGAGAGAACAATCAAGATGAGATGCATTGCTTACTCAGAGCCATCAGCTAATGGAAAAAGAGTGAATTTGTAGCAATTTTTCAATTAAAAATTATAAGCTCTAAAGACAATAATGCAGATTAAACCATACATTTTGTAAATAGCAAGCTGGACAGGTCATTGAAATGTATATAAACATTACAAAGATCCCTGGGTGGGGGACACGTGAGTTATATCGATCCTTCCCATAGCTATTCGCCTATGATTAAAACAGACTCACTCTCAGATAGTCTTTTGATAGAAAAGTTTAAAATTACTTGACGCACAAGTTTCAGCACAAAATTCCTCAAAGATATTCTCGTATTCACATACTGATTTAAGTAGAGTAATTGTATGAATGTAAATTTTGATTTATTTCATATTCTTAATGTGAAAACTTTAATTGTTTTAGCGCTTTATAGAGATACGTATGTATGTATTGAATATCATTAACTATTTAAAAGATCAATGTGATAATTTTCAGCACAGACTGATGACGCATAAGTGCCGTGACGTCAGACTTCCCTTTCTAGGTGCTACTAATATCCCCAAACTAAGAATGGAACTGATATATACCGTAAAAATTGCCAAGTGAACACGATGCATTTTCGGCCACACCACACCAAAAATATTTATTTTACTTTGATAAATAGATTTAACCTTAGTGGTAAAATCCCATTATAATGTTACCTGTATAATTCGCCCCAATGGGAAAACGGACGAAACAATGTAGGTTAATTTTTTTGTGCATTATGTCATCAAAAAGTATGTGTAAAGAGCCTCTTTAATAATACCTAATGGATTTATCAAAGAATGGGTGGACTTAACTGGCCAGAAAAAATGCCATAAATTTAAGTTACAAAATGTTTATTTTTTCCCATAATATACCCCCCCCGATATCTTAATTGTGTATTTATGGTACGGATGTGAATTTAAAACGTTTTTTTTCGAGATAAACTAAATAAATATCGAAGGCATGGTGTCAGAAGATTTCTTGAATATCAATAGATAATCAGGGTCACGCGTTTTTCATCGTCTGAATACATAGTCAGCACATGTTTGTCGGCTGTTTTTAAGAAAACTGTAGATGTATATTGAACAAATAATGTTATATTAAAAGGAGAAGAGCCGGCAAATGTGTGCTCACACTTAATTTAATAAAAAACATGTTCGAAAGAAACTTCTCGCTTCCATTGTTATGTCTTCGATTGACCTGTTTAATATTACAACTCATCACGTGATGTCCACCTGCGAGTGTACTCGTGAAAAGAGTTACATTGTATTCTTCAACTTGACCTTGATCTAAATTATGTCTTTGAGCGTGGTTTGTTGCCGTTTTCAGAATTAAGCAAAATAAATATTGTTTTAATTTTGCGTGTCATCTCATTTTTAAAATAATAATTTCGCTGTAATATGCTAAACACGTATTTGAATTTCTGGAGAGAGAGAGAGAGAGAGAGAGAGAGAGAGAGAGAGAGAGAGAGAGAGAGAGAGAGAGAGAGAGAGAGAGAGAGAGAGAGAGAGAGAGAGAGAGAGAGAGAGAGAGAGAGAGAGGGATAAAGAGAGAGAGAGATGTCAACAATGACGCCGATCGAAAGCCCCGCCTCCTATAAATATTGATTGTGTGACATAAAAACCACTCCTGGTACATGTCGAATTCCGGAAGACGACACTCATGTACAGTACCGATCGGACACAACCTAACAGAAAGCGAACCCGGAGCGGACCCCGGGTTCGCTCTCTGGGTCCGCTCCGGGTTCGCTCGGGGTCCGCTAGGGCTGACCCCAAGCGAACCCGGAGCGGACCCAAAGCGAACCCGTAGCGGACCCCGAGCGAACCCGAGGCGGACCCAGAGAGCGAACCCCAAATTCAGTAGCGGTCCCAGCGAGCGAACGCGGTTTCGGTATTTCTTTACGGAGCTGTCAATCAGGATTAGCGATTAACCAATCAGCGTGTCAACCAATCAAAATAGCATATTGATCTGTCGATTGGGATATAAGATTGAACGTGTTGATTTAATTTGATATAAATCCAAACACTACATACAAGCAAACCGTTTTTAATGTGCTGTGTAAATCTATTATGATGATTATGATGATTTAAATACGATTGGATATTATTTATTTTAATTCTCCGGGTTGTATTTTATATTTATATATTTACTTCCTTTATTTGATTAAAGCAATTATTTATTAATGATTAATTATTTGTTTTAATTTTCCGCGTAGAATTATACATGAAAATTTACGTTTTTATTTCCTTTAGTTTTTTATACCAGTATTGAAAGTCCATTTGGTAAATAAATTGGATAAATACATCAGTCAATGCATAAAAATGGAAATTAATTGATATTACAATTAATATTCTACTGACAAAAAGAGGAGAAAAGAAATAGCTGGTCTTCGACAATTATTGTAAAATTTCATTTTCTCAACATACTAACAGTTCAGGAATATTATCTAGCTCAATATTTAAAAATAAATAGATACAGGAAACATCGAGACGAGAAAGAGAGAGAGAGATCATAACTATAAACTCTCATTATTAGACTTGATTTTAATAATAAAGCCTGATGACTTACTTAAATTTTTATGAGTCGTCCTCCCAATATTGTACTCAAATTGTTTTCTATATACCTGCTGCAGCTATTTTTTTTAAATATTCATGTACAGGAAGATGTATATAAAAGCACTAAGAATGACCAACAGTTTTCGGGACGCTCTGTCCCTTCCGCGGGACAAAGAAAAAAAATTAAAAAGTCATATAAGATCAAAAGAACACTATATATTTACTTAGTTACATGTTGAATTGGAAATATATATAAACACTATTTAAGAAAGAAATCCGGACCGCTATGAAATAAGTCTGGTTTATCGGGGTATACTCAGGTGAAGTGCGATTTACATAATTGAACGAATTAATTACGCTAATTGATCACAACATTTAGTAAATCGTACATTGTTTCATTCTCTCAAAAATGCGTAACTATACTTGACAAAGAATAATCAGATAAAAATAATATAGAAGGGATATTTTAACATATGAATTATGATCTATTATACATTTTAAAATGTTTTAGGACTACTTATTGGGAAAAAATAATTAATAAAGGCGTAAGCAATACAAAGTTATGTGGGCTAAATAACTGTAGAGTTACACTTAATTGAAAGAATAATCTTGTTTAGTATCATCAGGCATTGGGTCTAATTCACATTCATATTTTTTACGAACTTTTAATGTGTAACTACAATAATAATAAATGAAATGTAAATATACCAGATGTACAAAAGGTTACATGTAATTTATATATGCGATATCATAATTCAGGTGTTAAGCAAACATTTAAACTACGATTTAGCAAAACGTAAGGAATAACAAATGATATATAAGCATGAATTCTAAAGGTATTTAGTCAATTTCACTTGTACACAATTCGATACTGAAAATCAATTCAACACTCTTTTTTGTTTTCTCGTTATAACTTAAGAAAAATAAATGCCTTATAACCCGCTGTTTAATTTGTTTGAATTTCTCGGGATCGAGAAATCAAGGAAATCAATTATTCATGTACATGTAAATCTATGTCGAATGTACAGTTGAATTTAAGAAAAAAAATATCTATGTTCTCCATTATATCACTGTTTACATGTTCAGTGTACATGTCCGCATCGTCGCATAAACAACAATGATCGATCAACAATACCATTACTGTATTGGAATATACAAGGGGCGGGGCTTACTGGCGGTGAGATTAAAGCGGGGTCCGCTTCACGCATTAGTGCGTAAAGCGGTCCCAGGAAGCGAACGCCGGGTTTGCTATAGCGGACCCAGAGCTGACCCCGAGCGAACCCGGAGCGCACCCAAAGCGCACCCGGAGCGGTCCCAAAATTTCTGAAAGCGAACCCGAAGCGGACCCCGAGCGAACCCGGGGTCCGCTCCGGGTTCGCTTTGGTGTTAGGTTATGTCCGGTCGGTACTGTATCGTTGCTTCAATTTTGATACATGAAAACATGGCATTGTTTTTTGCACAAATGTTTCACCTAATATATTCAAGTATATGTAGCTCTTTTCATTGCTCGTAATATATTTTGGATTCACTTCATTTACAGCTTGGCAGAAGAGTCGCAAAAAGATCCAAAATAGGGCGTTAAGTCCACCCATTCTTTAACAATTGTTTACGATATCTTTTTCTGTGTTTTATTGTATTACAACGCTACCTATCTTTTTAAAAGAAAAGCTCGTATGTTTTTATTTTGAGGAAAACCTGAACTGTAACGTCATGTTATTGAACGTGTCGAGTGGACGGATATTTTCTAACCAAATTAAATTTCATGTTACACCTGAAGGCTAGATAAGAAATGATAATATTATTATTCACCCAAAAGATTATTTTTTTTTAAAAAAAGCTAGAATACTTCTTTTGTCAAATATTATTGTGGCCATCTGAATCCGATCTATCTCTCTAGAGTGTGCCATGTGTCCAATGTGAATTAAGTATGGGCACTTCCTTTAAATCATACCTGATCTTTTAAACAATTTAGAGTAACTGGCATTTAGGGAATTAAGAACTATCTTATTGTATAGATATTTGATTATTATTCTCAGCTCCAAATACATTTGCGACTTTTCCTTAAAATTTTGCTTTTTCCAACGTACTCCTTGGACATTCAGTACAAACATCAATTTTGAGCATCTGTCTTCCTTCACTAAAACAATTTATCTAACTGCCAACTGAACCTTTTAATTATCCTTTGTCATTGTAAATTTTGTATACATCACATCACAAAAGACGGCAAAGTACTTCCCAAAACTTATAATACAGTCGTTCTTGAGCAGGACTGAGTAAATTTTTTTTTCACCTGTGAACTACATATATGTATAGAAGTGATTTTTCGCTGTTAAGCGTGAAAGATATTGCGCAAAATTCTAGATTACGAGGGTTGATCCAAAAGGAATGTCACAACTTTGATAAAATTACTATGAATTGACGTAAAGCAACAACATTATACATGATGGAAGTTTTATTTATTTCAAATCAGACCTGAAAAATTCAAAGGAATATGATGTATTCTTTTCAAAATATCGGATTTACTATAAACAATGCCTTGTATGGTAGTCGCCGAACTTAAATATAACGTCATATGACGGATACATACCGTCATACGTTTAAGCGTTTCCCCTTCGTTTCATTAAAAATATTTGAGATTCGCAAACACTTTTACCAATTCCTCTTTCTTAAAGAATTCTTGGTACAATTATACACTTAATCTTTTCATAATTAAAATTGTGTTTGATAATATGACGCCAAATATAAAAGATATGTACACTGAGACATTACTTTTTGATCAACCCTCGTATGTTACGTGTTTACTTAGTACATATGCACCAAATTTCATCATGATCTGTATTCTGGTTATGAAAGTCCAGGGATGTTTCGCAAACACTTTTTAAACATTCGTTTTACATATACATACATGTACGCGTATCTGCTTTGGAGCAATATTCTAGATAGAACTAAACAATTATCAAAGAGCTACATAGAACTAATCACATACATTAGTATCATACACTGTAATTATTGTGTAAATTGAGTTTACATGTGTAAAATTACATGTATATACTAAGAAAGTTTGACAAAATACTAATTTAAATTAATATTATTAAAAAAGAATTGCAGTACTAGAAAAGCCGAAATCCCAGCAGTTTTGTCATGGCTCTTAAGATAATAAAAAAAAAATATGTAAGCAATAAGAAAGTTTTATTTTTGATGCAAATAGAATAAAATACAAAGAATCACGTTCTTGGCGTCTTTACCTCTTTACCACATTTTTTTTTTTGCAATAGTTGATTAGAATTAGTTTTGTGGTTTATATAGTTACCGTACCCCGCTAATTGTTACACCCTAAAAAATAAGATAAAAACGAATCAATGGTACATTTGATAGACTACATTCATACATTGTGTGTTCTAGGAAAAAAATCAAAACATATATTGATATTGCAATAGGTATATCTGAGATTGTTTTTTTATTTTTAAATAAGGACTGATATTTCACCTTTGAATCAAAGCAGCACCTCCTTGCCGCTGGACCATCGCATAAATATCTAAGAGGCGTAGTCGAGCAAGAATACTGACACGAACCGCCATTCTCTGTACAACGATAATCTGATCCTAAAGACATAAATTAAAGAAAAGAATATCTTTTAAATATCACTATGTTAAACATATATCCTCGTAGCTCCTTGTGCTGTCTAGCTGAACAATAATGTAATATTTTAAAGATAATTTTAGAAAATTATCACGAATTTAGAAAATAAGTAAATGATAAAAATTTGTAATTCTTTTAATTCAATTTATAAACTGTTTGCTGTTTACTATACGTTACGAAAAAAGTAAAACCAGTAAATAACAAAGCTTGAAAAAAAAATCTTAATATTTTTTTCAATTTCAGTGCATTTAAACTTTAAAATTCCACGTAATATATGAACAAAGTTGTGTAACATTGCATTGTGTAAGGTTTATTTTAATGTGTTGATTTGTATATTTTAAAGTTTCTAAATTCAGAAACTTATTTCGAATCTCTAGTACGAATTAGCTTCTATAGATTTTTAGTTTTTGAATAAAGAATATTTTTTTTTACAAAAGATCTTTTTTTCTGAAAATATTTTTAATAAAAAAATATATAATTCAATATTTTGAGAAAAACATTACTATATATTTTTTTCAAGACCGTTTCTAATTCGAGTGCGTATGATTTTGTGCATTCTTTTTTATTTCATCCAGTTAATTGTGCGACAGTATACCTTGAACAGATAATTTGATTTTATTACAAAATCTTAACTCTTATAGGTCTGAAAATATTATTTTACGACAAAAATTAGGAAAATCGCTAAAACTGCTCTATATAGCGACGTGACCATTTTCGGATTTTGTAAGCAATGCATGACGCTGAAGGATGAAGCAAGACTCGCTTGTACGTTCAAGATGCCCATGGATATTATACTAAGAATTGATGACAGAATATCCAAAGAAACATACTAGCAATATGAACATATTCCTTATCTTTTTTTCCCGAAAAAAAAAATCACGTGCGCCGATAATTCATCTGCACTGATATTTATTTATACCGTAATATAGCAGTTTTAAAGGTATTGGGATTTGAAAAAAAATTAGTTTAGTAATCAATTCCCTGACCAGTCCTGATGGTGAACTTTTTAAAATTGAAGAATTTGGTGACTTTTTACAATTACTTTCTTTTAGTTGAATGAAACAGAAATTTCTAGGGCGGAAATGCAAAAAAAATATGGGGAAAATGTGATAAGGCGCTTTTCCAACAAATTCCCATAGGGTCCAATAGTAAATATTGACAACTTTTGAGACCCCCCCCCCCATCCCTGAAAACGGGATGGTAAACATTAGATTTTTTAATCTTAAGACAATAAATATAACAGTAAAAATCAATTGTAAAAAATAATCAAAATCCCTAGGACAGAAATAATTAGACTGGCCTCGTTAATAAGGGCATAAGGAAAAATCCCTTTTTTAAAAATGGAAGGAGGATAACCTTAAGCTTACCTTCTACTGTAAGAATTTTAGGGTTGTTGACCAAAAGAATAACCAAAAGGAACACAACAACTGACTCGTTCTTGAATGCCATATCTTAAATGATATGCAGTAATAACTTTATCCTGTGTCTATTTTATACTTTTTGGCAACATTAATTTGTGTCAAAAAATTACGCACAACAAACAACTATTACGTAAATTGGAGCTGAAAACTTTCATAATTGTATAATTTTTCACTTTGTAATATTTTTTTTATGTTGAATTTCATGTTTGCGTCTATTATCCTTCATAAAAAGTCAAGCAATGACATAATCAAGTTGAATCGGCGTGTTCTAAGTAATAAATAATAATTTGTTGCATCATTATCATTTCAATTTTATTATTTTTCTGCTTTTGTATATTGCGCCTTATCTCATTTTACAATTACCTTGTAAATCAAAAGCAAGATTAGTTTGAAAGATGTGTTTTAACTTTAATTGAAAATCGACAAGTGACTGTTCGCTCTGAAGGTGTAGCGGGAAGCCGTTCAATTGGATACATCGAACACTCTATCTCCAGACAGCCTATCGCATTACAGAAACATAACAGTAAAAAGTTTTTTTTCCTTTTCCAATATTTGTTTGACTCTTCTAAAGTTCTTCAGATATTGTCCTTTCCAAATCTGACGAGCTTGGGCTAAAATGAATAAGAAAAATAAGGCGTGTTCGCTTTACGTAATTAGGGGGCCAGACATCAAATATTACACAAGCACCTGATTGAACAATAAGTACAAAACTCATTCAATTCTACACGAAATTGAATAGCAACAATATCAGTTTGGTGGGAGAAATATATGTCTGGACAATAAGCCTTCCATGGAAGGATGTCATTTCAGCCACGACTTTTGGGATAAGGCTTAGATACGGAGATGCATTTGAACTTATTAGAAAAAAAGAAAAAATGGAAATGAATATACACGCCAACGAAGAAAATAAATTTAGTATTGGATGCTATATTTTATCCACAGAGTGATGTTGAGAGGGTTGAACTTTTTGCAAAGACTTGATAGATATTGGCTTAACGTCATAAGTTTCTTGTGATTAAGTTTGTCTACTTTCCACAAACCCTTCAGGTATGTAGCAGCCTATACTATGACAGGACAACTAGAACAAGATGTGTTTGTGAAACACTGAAACACTCATCAAAGCGAAGGTCAAATTTTCTCAAATGTAAATCAAACATGTTTGTAGCCAAAGTAAGGCCTTCTCACAAGGAAAAAAATGTGACTTATAAAACCCTAGCACCACCTGTTCTAAAGTTATTGCAAAGGTCAACATTTTTAAAGGTTGGTCGTACTCCGAGGTCTAGGTCAAAGGGTCAAGGTTGTCGGTATATATCCAATTAAAAACCATGTCACAAGGAATACGTATGTGAAGTATGATAACCCTAGCCCTTACCGTTCAAAAGTTATGGCCAAAGGTCAAAGTTTTTAAAGAGAAGGTCAATCTCCAAGGTCAAAAGATCAAAGTTCTTCGTATTCAATGAACGGACTTGTCACAAGGAATACACCTATGAATATGAAAGCCCTAGCCCTTATTTTTTAAAAGTTAAGGCCAAAGTTAAAGTTTGGAATGTTGGTGTAAAAGTGGGTAAAACTTCAAGGTCAAAAGGTCAATTTTTTGTGGTATGTATTGCCTCAAGGAATGTACCTGTGAAATATAAAAGCAATAGACCCACCCAGGAAACAATTAGGGGCAAGGTTAAAGTATTTGCGGAAAAACAGACAAATAGACAAACGGTCGGATGGTGCAAAAACTAAATACTCCCTAAACTTTGTTTACAGAGGCAAAAAAATAACCAAAAAAAAAACCCAGATGGGGAAAAAGTTTAATTCCATTTTGATAACTTGCTGGATGGTTTACAATCATCTAAATTATCATTTCGATTAATATGTGATAGCCAGATTTTTTTTTATAATTGATGTATAACATTTCAAACCGGGTGCATTCAAGTACGAATCTTCCTTAAAAAAGAATTTTAAAAAACTTAGAAAACTTCCTAAATGGTCAACATTCATTACACATACTGCAGAGATTTTATGTCTGCAAAGCAATGGCATTCTTAAAATCACAGAAATGTTAAATTAAAACATGTTCGTCTTTATGTGTACTTTAGATGAATGCCGATAAAAATATCTTTTGAATAACTCTTTAAATTCTCTGTCATGGGTTCTTTTTAATTTCTAAGAGATTATGTATCAACAAACTAATATCATAAAATTGAAATTAAATTATTTAGTAAACTATCAATAATTAATTATTTTAGTGATTTAAGATGTTTTAAGCCCAATTCAAGAATATTTCACTCATAAAGAGCCGTCAGCATATACCGGAAATCTTTTACATTCACTCGACACTCAGGAGCACAACGCATTGAGGGGCCATTATCGTACCAATCCTGTCGACACACAGAGCCTCGGTTATTAAGATCTCATCCAAAGGACCTGTCACTTTCACTTCAAAGTGCCAAATACTGTAGAAGTACTTTTTTCCGCGTGGTATTATTTTACGCTTTGTACACGGTCACAAATTTTCCGCGGAAATTTGTCCAAGCGTACTTAATATTAATGTATGGCATATAATGACAGTTTAAGAAATCCGTGTAATTTCCTACCCGCGAATTAAACAGAAATTGTGATTCCGCGGAATTATGACCCCGCGGAAAAAGTACGTCTACAGTACATGGTGAAGGATTTGTTGCTATCCATCGACTTCGATCAGTAGTGGCCAACATTCAAACACAGGACCTTCCGATCACGGAGCGAGCGCTCTACAGACTGATCTACCAGAACCTCTGAAATACTTTTACAGATATAAGTTGGAGGGAAATTTATTCTGCGCATATTATAATGTTGTTCCATGACCTCAATTATAACTACAAAATGTCACCTGTTACATTTTAGATATAAAAGAAAATCCAAAACATATACATGAAGAGTATGCACCTTATTATATTCACCAACGCATTCAAACCTAGGGAAAATCCTTATATGACCAGACAAGGAGGATGTCCTGGATCTCTTGTTGCAAAATAAGCTACATTTTACCAAACAATATCTATTTTAGTACGCTACAGTCGATCAAAATCTTTCTTTATGGGGAATGTTTGAAAAAATGTACGTCCTGAGAATATCCCTTTGTTTATTAGTGAAACTCTTAGATTTAAATTTCAATTCTTATTGCATCCCCTCCCCCCCAAAAAAAATTAAAAAAAATTCATGAAATAAAATTTTCAATACTGTTATGATTTAAGAACACTTAAAAAGTACACAAGCATTGTTAATATAATAGACAATTGCATTTGGACACATACGTATTTCATACGACGACACTTTGTCAGAATGGCTTAAATGTATCAGATCCCTGTTAAAATCACGAATTAAAAGATTTAGGGCAATATTAAAACCATCTATACTTCTGTATTCCTCACAATCCAGAAGTGGAAAAAAAATTAGATCGATTACATGATCAGCACATACTGATCCCTGCTGACAAATGAGGTAACAACAGCATCTTCTTTTGTAAGCCTCATTATATATATATATATATATATATATATATATATATATATATATATATATATATAGAAAGCACAGAGAAATTCACTTTTATAAGGATACTCACTTCCGCCCCAGCCCGGGGTTGAACTCTCGACCTACGGAATCTGTCTCCTAGCAGTGCAGAAACAGCGCGTTAGACCGCTCGGCTATCTAGGCAAGTTAAAAAACTTGCTTTCGATGCCGATGGAATTCTCACAACGCTGCCCTACACTACACGGTCATTGAGAATAGAAGTGAGATACAGTTATTTGGACATTAGTTTGTAGAGGATTGGTAACAATACATGTTGTGATGAAATTAATTTTATTTATAAAGCACAATTTACAACAACTCTTAAACTAATATAACTGCCCTAAGTGAAGAAATATTAATATAGAAAGCACAGAGAAATTCACTTTTATAAGGATACTCACTTCCGCCCCAGCCCGGGGTTGAACTCTCGACCTACGGAATCTGTCTCCTAGCAGTGCAGGAACAGCGCGTTAGACCGCTCGGCTATCTAGGCAAGTT
>PRKT01000294.1:489887-506955 GCA_003671525.1 Saccostrea glomerata | reverse complement strand
TTTTTTTTTTTTTGAAGAACTTGAATTTAATTCTCTACCAGTGGTAATCCAACTTTTATTCATAGTTACCTTTCTAAGGACGAAATTCTTCAAAATCATTTGTCAATCCTGATTACTCTTAATATTCAAAAGAACCAAAATGAATTTGAATTACCATATAAATATTTGATTCCTAAACTTCATAAAAATCCTTACAAAGAAGGATACATAGGGGGTTCTAGTAAATGTTCAACCAAGCCTCTTTCTTTAATTCTCACTAAGATATTAACAGTAGTGATGGAGAAACTTCAACAGTACTGTGCAACTATATTGTCAAGAAGTCAGATGAGGATACTTAAAATTTCCATTGAACTTTTGAACAATATAGAATCACAACTTTTCACCAAAATCAACAGGTATGACTTTTCAACTCTATACGCAGCCATTACCCACGACAAATTAAAGTCCAGGCTTTCTGATATAATTTAGTGCTGCTTTTTTCAATGAAAATAGAACTCGTAAATTTCCTTGTTATTAGTCATTTGCAAAATTATTTTGCTTAAAATATTCTGATTGTATACGCAAGTACCCTGAAGTTGACATCAAAAAGATGCTTAAGTTTTTGATTGACAATATCTATGTCGTTTTTTGGACACGAGATCTTCGATCAAATTATTGGAATTCCTATTGGGTCCCGTTATTAGGAGACCTATTTTGATTCGTGTGAAGCAGAATTTGTGCAAAATTTTATGCGTGAAAAGTGGAAAACATTTGGCCTTCAACTTTAGATAATGTCAATTAACAATGGAAATTTCCATTCTCATGTTGATACGATACATTGTATATCCTAGCGTGCTTGGGATAAAAGATACCACAGAGTCTGACACATCTGTTTTATATTTGGATATTTTACTTGAAAAGGACGTCAATGGTAATCCAACAACCGAGCTCTTTGATAAACGTGATGACTAACGTTTCTATCTTCAACTTCAATTACTTATGCAGCAATATACCTTCATCGCCTGCATAGGGAGTTTATATCTCTCAATTGATTCGATACGCAAGAGCATGCTCTACGTAAGAACAATTTCTAAAACGAGGTAAACTATAGCTATTGACAAACAACTTGAAAAAACAAGAATTTCAGCTGTTGCGTTTAAAGTCATCATTTCGTAAGTTCTACATCGATACACTGACCTTGTCGGCATATACAATTTATCATTGAGTCAAATTACTGACGTTTTTCATACTAATTGTGAGTACATTATTCATACACTGAATTGAAAACGGATTTTTCCGTTTTTTCCGGATCATGACAATGGGCACATGGCGGGCGTGACCGGTCGGCAGTGGATGCTCACTCCTCCATGGCATTTGATCCCACCTCCTATGTTTTGGAGACCCATATTTGCTCTGCTCCTATTTTGTTTTGTTTTATGAACTTTTGATCTTGAATCTTGTTTGTTATTTCAATGTTTCATGTACAAACATAGACGGAAATCCCTGATCATTGTAAAGGACATCAAATAAAATTATAATTTTGCTGTCAAAGTTACCAACAAGTAATTTTTTTACGTAATCATAAAAAGGGAATTTCAAAATATAAATTCAGTAAGTTTGTAAAATTTAATTTTTTTTTTCAAAAGAAATGGAAACTGAGATAGAATTCTATTGAAATCAACGGAAAATAGCAAACAAGACTTCTAATTGAAGAGGTTTCGCGTGAAAAAATATATCCTTGCTATACTTATGTACACATTGTTATCTAACAAAATCTTTTAAACTTTTTAAAAATTTTCACGTAGAAACAAACGTTTAACAGGTCATTCTGTCGGTTAATTTAACTCAGAACACAACACAATCCCTGTCATGGGTAAAGCTTTTTTCTAGATAACCTTAACGTCTTTTCTAGTACATGTATAATATTCACAGAAGCTGTGCAAGACACTGCGTACCTTTCATCTGAAATTCAGAGGTGACAAAGTAATGAACTTTACGAGTTTCACTCGTTCAAAATCAGTGGATTTTACAGGCATCTTGGAGCCGTAATTTGATATGACATTTCACGACATAAACGCCTCGTTTGAAAAGCTTCTTATTTCAATGCATGTACACGTACATCATGTTCTGGTTATCTCAATTCAAATATTTAAACTTTGAGAATAAACTGAAATAAATAAACAGGCAATTTCACCGAAAACAACCGCATCCCTAAACTCTGATACAGGCTTGCTGTACATCTGTGTTGGATGCACAGTGCAGGGACAAATAGTGCAAAAATTAAATTTTGATACAGTATCAAATGCTGATTTGAACATGCTGATTTTAACATTTGTTTGCGTGCTGATTGAATCTTTTTTTCTGATACTCTTTAATAATTCGGTCAATGATACTGGAAATATATGACTGAATTAATTTCAACTTTTTAATTTGCCTTTTAAAGCAATAAAAGTGCCTTATTCAATCATTTGATCATAATATTTCAATATGTTTTAATAAATTGGAAAACTCTAACCTTTTTTTCTCTCTCTTACTTTTGTTTTTACCAAATAAAACCTCATTTATCTACTGATACTAGTATGTTATGCTGATTGAGTAGTTCAATGTCAGTTTTATCCTTTGATTGCTGTTTTTAAATGCTGATCCCGATCCTAGGTAGATGTGATGCTTAATTTGCTTATGCTAATTAATGTAACAAAAGTAGAACCATGCACAGGACACCGTTTAAATACATTCACTTGCGTCCATTATTTGGGATGTGTTTAACACTAACATAAGGGAATGTGGGCATACAAGATTAAATGTAGGCTTTCGTAAAAAGACAAACGTTTTAAAGAATTAATCGGCATATTGGTTACTGTACATTGTATGCATAAAGTAAAAGTTTTCAATACTTTCTGAAGCATATGCATGTATGTTTTTTAAACCTCCCCTCTAACTACATGTATATATAAAATATTTTCATTTTCAGTTAAACACGATTATTATTCTTAAACAAGAAAGTCTTAAAATGAGTTTTCCAGAAACGCACTTTATTTTTCACGTTTTGGAACAGACAACACAAACTAGTTCTCGGCCCTTGACATATGGTGGACATTTCAATGAACCACAGCTTGATTCTACGTAATAAAGTAGGTAACCGTCCTTATTAGCATGACCTCCTGGTATGGTATCTGGGCTTTCATCCACACACGTGTATTTTGTCGCAGCCGGATGACCATAATAGCCTGCCATCAGGTAACCCCAATAGTCAAGGTTCCAACCTTTGTAACAAGATTTTCTTGCTGCAATGAAATATCGATAAATTGTTTTCAGTAGTGAATCTGGAATTTGGAAATAAAGTTTTAGCTCTTAACTTAAAAGAAAATATAGTTCTGAAAAAATATAGTAATATGTAGATTCATGAATATGCACAACAACATGTATGATCTGAATAAATACAGAAGGTCATTTTACGATAAAATTGATTGAAAAAGTAACGGATATTTATTTAATTCTAATTTGGGAAGTCGATATAGAAAAGTCGTTATCGTTATGTCCTCACCTGGGAACATTTTTACAACGGATCTATTTGGTACAAGACAAACAGCACAGGGGACATCGTGGTTTTGGAATGAGGACAGGTGATCAGGGCTAGTATTTGTTTCGTATTCTGTTCCATACACAAATGCCTTAGCTCCATTATACCCGTCAGTGTATATCCCCCATTCTGGATCCTTTGGTAAACAAAGAAGTTCAACAGCAGCTCCTGAATTCAAATGATTCGATCCTCCGGCGTATCCTATAATATATTTTTTTATGAATTTTATACAATTTTATAGATTAAAATTCATCAATTTTTGTAAGCCTTTCCATATTCTTTAAAATTAATATCCGAAATTTTGAGTTTTTAGAATATGATAAAATAGAATTTAATTGGTTTAATCCGTAAAACAATCAAAATTATAATTACCTGAATATACGAGGGTGGCGTTACAGGGACAAGAATTTTTCCCCCACCTTGTATAGATAATTTTTCTGTGTTCTTTACCTTTAAAAGAAAATTTAACATGAAAATTACATTGGTCATGTTGATTGATAAATATTAAGAAAATCTGCACCATGTATTTAGATTGCTACCTTCATCCTCTTTGAACTTTTTCATAAAATCCTCAGTGAAGCTTTTGAATTCCTGCCTTAAAGCTTCTACCTGATTTGCTCCCAGAGCAGACGAGAGCTGTCCTGTTAGATAGCCCTGTAACATGTCTTTACAACTTCCGGTCTGTGTCTCTCCATGCGCAGCGTGAAGAAGAAAAACAAGCGTTAGAAAGAGTACTGGCTCCATTCTAAAGAGAAAAATATAAATTAATTTTATTCATTAGATACGGCAATCTAATTAAAATAAGATGTTCCGAATCCACTATCGCTTCTCAAACGATTGAGAAGCTATATAGCGGATTCGGAGTATCTAAATTTAAGTAGATTGTTTATATGAAGTATAAGTTGTGATTATTGAGAGAAAAAAGAACTAAATCGTTCCCCTTATTACAACAAATAACACGAATCTCCAAAAATGCTAGAATACGAACAGGTTCCATTACATAGTTTTAAATTTGTCTATTTTAAGACTAACAGATATGTCACTGAAAATAAAAATCTTTATTCTGAGGGGAGTCCTTGACTATTTTGATCCTCTCCAATGAATTCCTAAGTCTAGCAGATGGAATCAGATTTGGATACTGAGAAAAAATGACGCATCAAAATAAACACGATAAAAAATAAAGTTATTCAGGTTTCTTCATGCAACATTAATTCTGAGATATTCCTGTGATTTAAGCGTTGTGTCATTACCTCAGTATCAAATATAACATTATACATTTATTGACTGAATTCGAGGGCAACATGCGTTTTGTCGGACCCAAGAACCAAACTGTCTGCCTGAGGCCGTTAGGCCGAAGGCAGACAGTTTGGTTCGAGGGTCCGACAAAACGCATTTTGCCCGAGAACTCTGTCAATAAATGTTTTGTTATACCTTTTATTTTATTCCATATTTTTTGACATACATGTATTTTGTACTATATTCCGTAATGTAACATCAGATCTGTCACTGTTTAACACCAACGAATGAAAATGAGATTAAGCTCCGCCCATTCTGTGACGTAAGCGGTCCAACATCTTTCCGAGCGGTCCAATATCTCACTCAGCGGTCCAACATCGATTTTTTTATGCCCGCTCAGCAAAACATTAAAAATGTTAGACTTTTTTCTGTATAGATTTGTATAGGAACAAATTTTTAAAGGTATAACAAATACTAATACACAATGCACTGAATAAAATAGTTTTACGGATAAGACACATGATTACGTTAAAGTGATTTTTAAACTATATTTGATATTTATTATTTTGAATGTAAATTTATTCAATTATTCTTTTTGTACACATGTCAAGAAATTTTCCTGTTTCTATTTTTTTTTAAAGCAAAAATGTTACCTTTCCAATAATTTCCTTAAGGAATGAGTGATTGCATGTGTTTATTTTACACTTGTGTATGCATGTATTGAATTTATATAAAATTAAAAGGAAAACATCTGGTATTGACCAAATCTTTGACTCTTAGTCAGTCACGAAGAAAAGAGTTTAAATTGTAACCTTAGTCCAAATCTTTAATACATCTGTGCCCATAAAAATTTAGAATGTGTTAACAGTATAAAAATACCATCGTTACATTGATCGTTAGTAATCTTGACATTTAAAAAAATTGATTTTTCCCCCTTACTATTTGAAAATATTTCAAAAAGACAAAATAGAAAATTTTGAAAGAAAAATACATTGACCATATACTTTAAAAGAAATTATTATTTTTCAAACCAAGATTAAATACTTATATTAAAATGTTAACTTTACAAATACTTCTTTGGCATGCATATATCGTCTTCTTCAGCCAGTTTTGATATTAAATTCAGTCCATTGTTTTGCCTAACTCATGCAAGGCAAATGTAATTAAAAATAATTTTTACTTTCCTCAGAAATAAAAAAAAAAACGTGCAACTTTGAAAAAGTTATATATTTCTTCTTACTATATGTTGAAAATTTTTATTATAATAATTATTTTTCATGTATAGCTTGTCTAGTGTAAAATGCCTCGTTTAGCGGGGTACAGTGTAAAGAATATCCAAACAGTACAAAAACGTCGGAATACAATATTTAGATATAGAATAACAGCAATTGTACAATTTGTTTACGAATTGGCACAATGAAATAAAGCTCAATGACTGATAGGGGATCTCTCTGTGATAAAATTGAGAATGGGATCACTGAGTATATTAACCTATAGGGTTTAGCACAGATACATGTATCTTATTTGAACGTTTTAAAATTGGACTATATATCAATATCATAATCATTTTAGTAATTGATAGTCAACGAAGTAGTGCAGTTAAATGTAATAAAAAAATATTAAAACATGATGTATATTATAAGTTTCTCAAATTACGGTGACATTTTAATTGGAGAAGGGACTTTGATTCAATGATTATAATTATTCTGTTAAGACAATTTGGATTTTGCTGTTGTTACAATGAACTTTAATTTGGTAAATCATTTTGGAGTATATAAGAATAGACCAATCAAGCCCATTGATACTAAGTAATAAATTTTGAATGGAAATACAAAGTTACTATTTAAGATTCTTGACCGAGAGTAATAAAATTTGGGATTTTGAAGTAGATAAGTACTTTAAAGAGCCTAGGGCTAGAACTCCTGTGGTGCAGAGATGGGGACTGAGTCCATAAATATTACTTATGTGTGTTTACCTGTAATTGAGGGTGTGTCATTTTGGGGTTCATAGATCAACGGACAGACCTACGGACAAAGCGTAAGTGGCATTTAATAGTAGGACAACCAATGAAGTGTAATTTTATATTCGGGACCATGAATACCCTCTGTACACAAAATACCCTGTTTGTCAGAAAACGACATTCTCATTCTCATTTTCTTTTTTTCCTGAGAATTATTTTTTTGCACTATTTTTTGAAATTAATCTTTTAGAATTATATTTTTCCGGAGTTTAGTCAAACAGTCTTATATATTTGGGACGGATCTTATGAACATTTGTATAAAAAGTGTAATGATTTGTTCTGATTATATTTCAGAAACGTTTTATCATCAATCTATGCGATGAAAGTGAGTTTTTCAATTTGGATTCATAAAACTTATTAACCAACAAAAGTTTTATCATTGACATTAAATAATTTAAATTTGGCGATGAACTCATATGAAAAGCAATTATAATGAAAACAGTGTAAGATTTTTCGAATGAAATCTTTTATATGAATATAACGAACAATACTTAAGGAATAACTGTCTTATTTTTCGAATTCATGAAGTGATCAATGGATTGGCTTGTGTGATAATTTGCATAAACGTTTATGCATAAAATTATCACACAGGCCAATCCATTGATCATCTTCATGAATTCGAAAAATCTGACAGTTATTCCTTATATTTACATGCTTTGATTCCGCCAATCCACGGGCTCCAAGCCTGCTTCTCTCTAGGTGTTGTCCCGCCCTGCACGTGGTTTTTTTGGAACCGCGCCAAAACATTCATGAGGAAATCAATTACATTTACAATTGGTAATTTTATCTCGGACAAAGACATTGGAAATGTAAATATTAATGCTTAAAGTCCATTGAACAAGACAAATATAGCGGAGCAATCACAAACACCCACTTTAAAATATTAAAGGTTGGTTCAAGTGTCTTGGAGAGGTGAGCATCCCATGTCCATCGTCATACCAGCAATGTGCTCCCTTTGACGATCCGGATATAATGAAAGAAAACCATCGACAAAGCAGTGTGTAAATAAAGGCCTTACAACAACCATGAAAAACCTGATTAAGCATTTGAACGTAGAACGTAGAAAATTATTGCTTGAAATGAGATATATTGCTATTGCTGTTTCATATAAGGGAAAGAAATAGACCAAAAAAAAAAAAACACGTACTACACTGTATTTATGAATCCTGTATTTACGTTTTACTTCATGTTTTCATGTCTTCAATTTGTTAAACTCTGTATACATCATTGAACACTGTCAGTCATCACTGATGATGGTTTTGCTTTCTTGCGTTTCTTCTATGAATTTATCATACTAATTCAAGTTTTATAGAGACATCTGAGCTTAATCTTTTTATTTAAGTGTCTCAGATTGACCTATTCCAAACTTGTTTACATAAATTCCAAGCCTTTAGTTGATTATTTTAAATTCTTAGAATGAAACTCTTAAAACTGCACTGTTAACACTTGAACACTTAATTTGAATAGTGTTCTTGTTTATAAGAACAACAATATCTGAGAACTATAAACTTCAGAATATTTTTAAAATTTGTAAATGATTTCAATATCACGAGGCATTTCATGAACATTGATTTGTGATGGACAATTCTTATCAAAAATTTGATCACATATGCATCCTTCAAAACACTGCAAAATATTTTTTTCAATAAAAGTATAACGCATTTCATTCGAACTTTTCGATTTATTTATAGAAATTAGGAAGTGAAAAGCAGGTGTAGTTACACACAGCATTGACGAGATAAGCCTCCGCCACAATAACCTCTAAGGTATCTGCCACTACATCGATTCGAATTGTTTTGGCAAATTCCACCTCTGTTCCAACATTGTATATCCTTTCCTGTGAACAATAAACACGTAATTTAATAATTCTAGTCTCATTTAAAGCATTTTAAATAAGAATTCTTAAGAAAAATACAAAGTATAAATTATTTTAAAATGAATGCATCATGATTATTTAACAAAAACCTTAGTCTGTTTTTCCAATGGAAATTCAAATAAATATTTCTGAAATTGTGCTGCATTGGTTATCGTCGTTTCCTTTCAAAATATACATTTTTAAATATATTGGTGTAGTTTACCAAGAACGCAACATTGTCTGTTGGCTGGTCCAGCACAATATCCCGCTTTATATTCAAAACAAGGTTCAGATGTGTACTGACATCTCCCATTCATAGACCAGCATGGAGAGTCGTCCCCTAAAATAAGTTTTAAAAAAAGATAATATTGGATAAATGTGAATGACAATTTTTAACTTATGGAAATAAAAGTACTAATACATTTTCAGCACATGCCAAAAAATCTACAGATTTGTCTGTGTACAACCTCCATATACTGTACCTTGTAATAAATTTAGATCTATTTGCAAGGTAGGTTTATTCAAGAAATGAATTAAATATTTCAAGATTCATGAGAACATGAATTAGGACTGTACACGTCGTTATATTTAAAAAAATATATTTGGAAATGTAAATATTGCAAACAAACTATATAAATTTCCAAATAATTCTTCCTTTAGATTCTTTTTAAGGTACGAGACTATTCACTTTTACATGAACTACCACGGAAAAGCATTGGTATCTTCAATGGTGCGTCATATTACTCTACCTGGCGTCAAAACTATTGTACAGATTTATTCTTTTGGTTTATTGATGACATTTTGAATGACGTACTTTGTGGCAATTCATCTGCAAAATAATGTCATAATAAGAAATGAATTAATTTTCAAAACTCAGGAGTTATATGATGAGATAAACGCTTCACATCGGCATATTTATAATGACATGCTCATTATAAATGAAATATACCGCCTCCAATCGCCACAGTTCATGTCCTCATGACCTTTCTAAAATCAAATTCATTGCTTAAATGTTCAATGATAATCTTAAACTTACATTAATATACATAAATCTTTGGAAACCTTTATAAATTAAAATGGGGAGTATTATCCATTACTATGCTATTTCTATTTAAGACAGACTTTCAAAGAAACTTCAATATGATTCAGTAACCTGTTTCTTTAAAAATGTAAATCCTTCTGCATCTGACAAAGACAGTAGAGAAATTTATAATCAATGTACGTTACCTCTGATAAGAGAGAGAGGAGAAATCAAAAGAAAAACCACGAGAACAATGGGTAACTTATTCATGGTCGCTGCTGAAATGGAATAAAAGTGATAAAAGAAATATCGTACCGAGCATATATAGCCATGTTACCACTTGAAATATGCACGATCTGCTATTTTTATTACCATGATGATAATTCAACTGAGCACAGTTGGTCATCTTATAAAAATCTGCTCCATGCATTTTGCTGTATCTAAATAACGTCAAACGCTTTTATCATTTGAAGTTCAGGATACGTGATTTGGTCTAACCTTGATTATGTACTATTTTATATCAACATTTCAATAAGCAAAACGACAGAAATATAATTCTATCAATTAAGGAAAGATTAAGATAAAAATTTTAATTGAATTTTTGATCCTTTTATCCTTCAGAAATGGAATACTATAAAATGCATGGGTAAATCAAAATAAAATTCAATTCTTTTTTATATTGATGAATTCTGTGATAAGGTTAAGTTGACAAATAATACTTCTGAAGAAAACCAAAACAAATATTTAGTCATTGGATAAATAGATTGGAAACAATTATTGAAAATATAATAAATAAAAAGATATAAAAATATTCATGTGTTGCATTTTCACTTTCCATCATATTGATATAAATATCAAATTTTCGAACTAAAAATGAAAGATAATGATGATATATATTTCAAAACTAATTTTAACTGTCATCAATGATATCATATTTCAGAAGAATATTCTTCTAGTCTTCTTGAGTATCGAATCAACTGATAAATAATACATAACAATTATTAGTCGACCATACGTCGTCGATATATCTCGTATATGTCAAAAAACCACATAGATATTGTCATTCAGATACTCGAGCATCATTTTCATACTAGCATCGACTTCAAAGCATTTGTGTTTATCGTTTTCAATCAGAATGTTTTAACAAAGTAATTTTGCAAATGGCAAATGAAAAGGTAAGTAAATTTGCGAGTTCCATTTTTATTGAAAAGCAGCTGTCAATAATGTCAGAAATCCTGGAAATTATTTATCGCGGGGAAAAGTTGTATCTAAGTTGAAAAGTCTTAAGGAAGTATTCTTCTCACTCAAAACTGCATTTCTTGTATTTAAAAAATAATATAATTTTCAGAGAATCAAGAAGACAATATTACTAAGTGATGGTATTAGTTAGATTAGTTTTGACCATTTTTTATAAGAGTCAAGGTCAGGTCAGTTCAAGGTCATGACCTTTTCCCCGGTCATTAAGAACAAAAATAATTGCATCCAATCATGAGATAGGGTATTCTATTTCAAAAGATTTAATATTTTTTCATTTTGCATAGAAATATATGACCATATAGGGTCTATAAGATGATATTACCAAATCGACACAAATAATTTAACAAAAATGCATTTTGACTGATCCGAATTTTCTCTATTTTCTTATATTTTTAGGATATTTAAGTTATTTTTATATGCACTTTTAATTTAATTTTTTCTTATTTTCTTATATGGAAAAGTAGTCATATAGAGGTACAAAATGAAACAAAAACAAAAAGTTTTGATCGTTCAGTAAGAGAGTAAAAACACTTTCTACAGATTTTTGACACATATCTGTACTTAGAGTTGAAGCTTTTAAAAGCTAAAATAATTGTAGTTTGTTTGGAAATTCACATTTATTTGATATATTTTTAAACTTTAGCTCCTTATTATTAAATTTGCTAACAATTGAAAAAAACTTCTAGTCTTTAATTGTGTAAAACTTATAACTTAATTCGTCTATTTAAAGTTGTACAATTGTGATGACGAAAGAAAAATATGGTCTCACCTAAATATCTAAAACATATATATGCAAATTCATACTTTGAATATTTCATCTACTCAGAAACCAGAGAGGCATTCTACCTTTATTCTGTATTTTGTTGATTTTGATAAATGTTTTGATTGGAAATGATCTAAAAGTTTCCTGGAAATTTTAGCCAGATAATTTATTGGTTAAGTAGAGATTTTTTGTGAAAGCTAATGTGATGATTTTTCTTGCATCATGACTAAAATTGTTGCGTTGATA
Organism: Saccostrea glomerata; assembly: GCA_003671525.1. NCBI lineage: Eukaryota > Metazoa > Mollusca > Bivalvia > Ostreida > Ostreidae > Saccostrea > Saccostrea glomerata. The sequence goes on along the minus strand of PRKT01000294.1, from coordinate 494,998 downwards.
AGTAATACACTGTTTCTTTTCCGGCAAATGTTTATACATCTACATTAAATATTTGGAGGAAATTTGTCGGTCCCCTCTGTCATTTTCCAAAGAAGAATTTGGGATTATTTTCAAATAATTACTGTTTCTTCACTCGACAAATTGAAAATTTATTTTGAATTTTGGATTCGAATTTGTCTATTGGAGAACTTGTTTTATTTGACTCTTTCAAATAATTACGGGGAATACATACATATTTACCAATTTCAAAAATTGAGTCAATAGCAGTGATGATTTTAAAGAATATTTTCAATAAAAGATTCCGCTTAGTTTGAGTGGAAAATGACCAAAACACCTATATATCCATAAATATGTAAACTGTTTATTATGCCTGCCGTACATGTACTTTTCAACATAACATTTTAATCAGGATACAAGTAAAAGCTGAACTTGACTACCCGAGATAGAAGTTGCTGTATCTCAGCAACACCAACAAGTTGTCTTGACGAGAAACTAATCTTGACTTAAGGAAATGTCGAATGTTGACAAAATTTATCTGAATGGCACAAATTCTCCACCGAGGGGAGCTCTTGTGGATATATATTTTTGTATTTTGTCGTATGAATGACCCAATAATTCAAATACCCAAGCCCCTCAAGGATTAAAGTAACTGAGATGAAAACATTTCCGTATACATGTACATCTTAACATTTTTTTGACATCGGTTCGTTCGACTTTTAATTACTATTTAGAAGCCTTTGAAGATTGGGCATTAGTTTTAAGGCTTTATGCTGCAATGAGGAAAAAATGTGATGTGATTGATACCAAATAAAAAAAAATACACAAAAATACTCAAATCGATTAGGCATTTGTTAAATTCATTACAGATTAACCATAAGTAATGCACTTAGGAAGTTCACAATCAACGACGAGGAAGTTGCTTAAGCAAATATTAAATTAAAAAACACATCCTTCTTCTTTTAGTTAGGTTTGAAAATTAAACAATATTAAATGGATTTGTGTTGACACATCACAACCAAAATAAAAATTTGAAAATAAAAGGGAATCCGCCCATAATTGCATAAAAGACATTTTGTATACCTTTTTGGTTAAACAGATTAAATGTCTATAAAATTTTATACTATGCATTTGCAAAATTGATACTAGAAAGAAATTACAGTTTTGTTTATAGAAATATGAACAGTTAATGTATAAAGTGAGTTGAGAACAAATAATAGTTCAAAAAGTACTTTCTCTCTACATTTCAATGCGAATGAACAAAAGATGGAGCAAAGATAAATATGCAATTAATAACATAAAACATCAAGCTAGTTCTTTCTCTCTGTGAATCACCTTAGAAAAGCGCTAATATACTTTGCTCACTCAGCATCATTTTATGGCGAAATTCATTCATAAATACATATTTATAAAAGATGCTTATTACAAAACAAATATTAAAAGTGAGATTATCTGGTGTTATCCGTTTAATTAAGATGCGATTGCTGCTATTTTGAATCTTAATGTCAAATAAAATTTTTGAAAAAAGAATATTTCCTTGTTGATTTAAAGACACGTGATACAGTGTACTTGAGTATTTTCTCGACTAAAACTGATTTTCATTACAGGAAGTACACTTTGTTATGGTAAGCGCTCGTTATTTTTTTTCAATAATTTACACCGATTGATATTTAAAAAATTGTAAAACATTTTGGTTTCGAAAAGACGCCACAAGGATATTTAGTTGACAATAAGTACACATTTTGTTAATCACTCTTAGCGTGATTATGTATGTACTTAAGTTCAATTTGCTGGGGATGATCATGAACATAGAATTTTATACATGTATAGAAGTATAGTTGATTTCATCTATTTCACATCATGATCAAAATTAAAAACTTAACGAATCCTAATCCCCCTTTGTTACAATTGCATTTTTTTTTTCAACACGAAAGATATTTTCACCAAGTGTGTCTTAAGGGAAAGAAGAACTTTTAGCTGAAAAAATACCTGTCGGTCAATTTTTTTCATATTTTGTATATCTCTAATTTAGTATGTCCCACATACATTAAAGCAGATACTGTAGAAGTACTCTTTCACCAAGTGTGTCTTAAGGGAAAGAAAAACTTTTAGCTGAAAAAATACCTGTCGGTCAATTTTTTTCATATTTTGTATATCTCTAATTTAGTATGTCCCACATACATTAAAGCAGATACTGTAGAAGTACTCTTATCCGCGTGGTATTAATTTATGCTATGTACGCGGACACAAATTTTCCGCGGAAATTGGTCCACGCGTTCTTAATATAAATGTAAGGCATATAGTAACAGTCTAGGAAATCCGCGTAATTTTCTACACGCGGATTAAACAGAAATGGAGATTCCGCGGAATTATGACCCCGTGGAAAAAAGTACGTCTACGTATATAAATAGGTTTCCAGACATTTATGTGAGATATTGAGTGACAAATACTATACCCACAGCGTCTAAGTGGAGTTTTGATTCTCTGAGCTGAGCTCAATTAAACACATGGCATAGTTAAAGAACACATGAGCTTGAGAAAAACGTCATATTTACATTTGTCGAGTGCAGGAAAACCCAACTATGACGTCACACATTTGCGAAATAAGCGAAATAAGACATACCTACCAAATGTTTCCGTCAACAACCATTTAAGAATATATTTTGTGTTCCTTAATTCACAAAATACCCCATCATGTTCTAATCATAACCTGTTTTTATGATATTACACAACTCGTGTTTTACCGTGTATACTCTTACTGTACTAAGAGATTCAACTATGACGTCAACGACTCGTTCGGCGCGCAGTGTAGGGAAACTACAAAGTGAATCAGTTTATTCCGTAATTTGTTAATATTTGCAAGAAAGTTTGAAACTTTTTGGATATTCTAATACAAGATGGTGAATTCAAACAAACAGTCATAAATTATATAAGTACTGTCTTGTTTTGTTCATATTTTATCAAAGATTATGACGTAATTAAACTGAGTCATGTGACCATACATCCTTCGTCCCCTTTTAAAAGTTGTCGGAAAATGATAGCAGGATGAGGCAGACAAAAGTCTTTCAGATAAACGTGACACATTTATAAATTTTAACAAACTATATATTCTTTGCTTATAATAATGACAAATAATGAGATACCGATAGTATTTAAGTTCAAATTCCACTAAGAAACAAAATAGAAGTAGAGCAAACACGGACCTCAAATACATCAGAGATTGGATCAGGTGTCATGGATGATTTGTAGCTGTAGCATCCCCTGACAACCGGTCACACCCGCCGTCTGCTCCTTGTCATGATTTGGAAACAAAAACAAAATCTATTGACGATTCAGTTAGTATATAATTGTCTAATAATAAGTACGAAAAAAGTACGAATATGACTTCATGATAGATTTTATTTGTTGACAAGTTCATAATACTTTACTGTATACAGGTGAAGAACCCCAAGGTGTATTGACGATTGAAAAGTATTTTCAATTTAAAAAAAGAACCGAAGACAGAACCAATTTTTGAAGGCAATTAAAGTTGTTTTTAACAAAGATATTGTCGCATTTAATTTACTTGCATTTGATTTCAGAACCAATATGGATTCTTTTAAGTTAAACAATATTTTATTAACAGACAGGTTTCTTTTATTTCAGTTAATATAGCTTTGAATAAACCGACATGGCAATCAAAGCAATACTATCTCAGGAATGATCGATCCAACTCCAGTCATGCAGTTGATGGACTTAAATCTGACCTCAGTGCATGGGGTGGACAGTGTGTTGTGTCAGAACGCTTTCAGAGAACTGCCACCTGGTGGGTTAACTTGACATCAATCCACAGCATTCATGACATAAGGATCTATTACAGGACTGAAAATGATGTATGGAGTAAGTTATTGTCTACTTGGAATAAAAAAAAATGAGGTTGACTCACGGAACATGTATGAACCTAAAGGAAATCTGAATATATTATGCTTGCACTGAAAATAAAATTGTTAACTAACTTGTGACCTATTAATATTTTACCTTGCAATATTTGAAAATCGAATTCCTTTTTAAGAATTTTTATAAAAAAGTAAAAGAATATATGAGATACAGTTATGTAATTGCCAATATTTGCTCCCAAAATAATCGATGGAGAAATATATTATTATATTATTATGTTTTAATACTTTACATTATGGACTCGTTTGGTGTTGAATATGGTTTGTTATTCACCAGAAAAATATTCATATTAACCGAGGCGAAACCGAGGTCAATATGGATATTTTTCTGGTGAATAGCAACCATATTCAACACCAAAAGAGTCTATAATTGTTTAATTATATAGTCCAAATTTGAATGAATAAGACATTGAAGACTGAATGACGACAGCACTTTCATTTACGAACTTCCGTCGTTGAAAAAAATGCCAAGATTACAATTTGTCACCTCCATGTTATCCTTTCCGAGTTTCGCCTTGTAAGACGTCCAAGTATTTAAAAATAATCCTGAAATAGGTTTGTATAATATTTTTCCTGCTCCAAAACGTAGCTCGCTGCGGCCGTTCCTTGCACAGCCATATTGTTTACAACGTTGTTTGAGGTATTGATTATGACGTCACAATGCAGCTGCACGCGCAATGACCCTCCGGTTAACACGGCCTCAATTCCAGTGAATATGTAGTGTTATGAACTGTTTGCGCTTGTATAGATTATATAGGGAGTACAAATAGACTGTATAATAAAGTGGGATATCTGCAGACTCAAATGAAAGTACTATATATTTTTATAAGCATTAACGTTTTACACTTGATATTACGTTAGAAAAATGCCGTAAGTTTCAATTTCTACAGAAAATGGTGTATATAGCGTCAATTTTTTTTAGCAAAAGTCACCGGGCGCAGGTCTGTTTAAGCTCACTATTTTGATATATTGTGTAGAATGATAATATCAATGGAATATGTAAGTATTGATCTTTGTAATGTCATTAAAACAAAAATTATCAATAACCTACTTTGAAACTTTAATATTATTTTTGTAAATTTAGATTTCTTTTTCAACATACAAGTACATGTAGGTAATTTAGCACATTTCGAGTAATTTTTCAAAGTATAACTGGGGGTGGGGGGGGGGGGGGGGGGG
>PRKT01000294.1:432075-489850 GCA_003671525.1 Saccostrea glomerata | reverse complement strand
TATTGATGTGGTGGTGGTGGGGGTGGGGGTATGCAATGTACTGCATATATTTCTTTGAATCACGATTTTGACCTACAATACACATATATGTACATCTTAACAGTTATTTCACCTTCAATTAAAGATAAGTATATACAAAAGATAAATTTATGTAGAATATGAAATGATTCAAACGTAAATGTTTGCATTTCAGATGCATCCAACGTCTACACAGGAAGATTTCTTTGGTTTTATGTTTATGTATCGAACACAACAGAGATATTAAATGGTCACTTATGCTTCCATGATACAGAATACAGTAATTCTACGATACCTGCCGTAGCCAATATAACATGCCCAGTACATGGACAATACGTCATTTACTATAATGAGAGGCTTACTAATGTCACATATCCGGTTGGATATTCCACTGACGCCCATAATGAACTCTGCGAGGTGGAAGTTTTTGGTTTGTTGCACATATCTGATTAAAACTTCAATTTGTTTTTCTGTTATATCAAATCCATATTTACATTGGTGATATCTCTCTGTCATATAAGTATGCAGAGAGCAAATATTGTCATACATGTATTTTCACAGACCATAGATCATTATGTGATCTTATCACACTACGCTCTTTTTAACATTAAGATGTTTTAAATGTATAAAAACGATGACCCTGATAGGCTTCTTTTTCTTGTAAATCTTTCATTTAATCCTCATCATAAACTATGAAGTTGTCTTCATAAAGAATTACACACGTTAAATTGTAAATTTGTTGGAAAATATCAATAAATAATTCCATGAAAAACACTTCGGTAAGCAAACCTCTGTTATCGAGAACGTTGAGTCGTTGACTCAGCCATGTAAGCTGTCTCCAGACAACAATGATTACATCAATTAAGAACATGGACGAAATTATAATATGTTGATGGAAAATAAAATAATGGTTGATATAAAACTTAGCAATGTACACAAAACATTATGTAAGCATTTTATTTCTACAGTAATTTCAATACAGTCTTATTTGTTTTTCTAAGGATGTAAATCTGGCTTTTATGGATCGAATTGTTCTCAACCCTGTCCTAAAAACTGTCGTTATTGTGAAATAGCAGTCTGATTAAAACCAACCCCCTTCTCCTTTCACTCGTCAGTCCTGACGAGTGAAAGGAGAAGGGGGTGGTTTTAATCAGACTGGTGAAATAGAGGCAGGTGCATGTACATCGTGTAAACCAGGATATCAGGGATATCAATGGAATAATGGTAAGAGAAAATAGAAATATTTGGTTTGATGAGGTTTTTTAGCATCCAATGTTAAAATGATTGTATTGTTCATGTCAAAAAAGGTGGTATCTTTTCAGCAAGTGATTTTATTTAATTTCACAAAATAGAAAAAAAATATTTAACAAAGATTATTTTTTTAAGGACATACGCAATGTACCTTAACGACTGATAATTTTTCAAGATATTCTAAATGTAAACTTATAATACCATTACATGTTCGTAGACAAAAAATCAGCATGCCTTACCAGAGGTTTTGGGAAGATTTCAAATTTTGAAAACTTTTGCATTATTCAAAATAAAATTAACAAAAATTACAAAACATAAAATCCAGATTTCTTTTCATCAAAAATTGTTTTAGAAGAGGTGCACAAATCCATATATAGAAATTAAAATATCGCACACAGGTCCTTCATTTAGTGGAACTCTTCAACTCCAGGGAAGGACCCAATAAAGTTCAAACTACGTTGCGTATGACCTTAAGAAGGTTATTCAAAAAACAACGACGGTAATGCAAATAAAGATTTTTTAAAAAGAAAAATATTCATATTTGTTATTTTCTCCACAATTTTGAAAAATAGTACATCCTTTCCCTAACAAGAAGAACTATATTTAGCCTGTTCTTCTTTCAATTTTATTTCTATTTATATTACCTACTTGATTACATCATTTATTGCCATTTGAAATGTCAAACAAGACCTATAGGCTCATCTTTTTATTTGCATGTATATGTAAAAATTATTTGAATTAAATGAAAGAAATTGTCCACAGCTCTACGATAAAAGTGATGGCTTTAACTTTTCTATCGTTAACTTCCCTTACTCATATAACAATATACCTTCATCCCCTGCATATGGAGTTGATTCGATTACGCAAGAGCATACTACGCATGAACAATTTCAAAAACGAGGGTTTTTTGACAAACAAGTTGATTAAACACGAATTTCAGCAGTCTCGTTTAAAGTCATTATTTCGTTAAGTCTATGGTCAAAGCAATGACCTTATCACCAAATGCAAATGCTGACTGACTTTTTTTACACTTATTGTCAGTCCATTATCTATACACTGAATTGACGATGAATTTTCCCGTTATTTCCCGATCATGACAATGAGCACACGCAGTTGTGACCATTCAGCTGGGGATGCTCACTCCTTCAGGTACCTGATCCCACCTCTAATGTTTCAGAGGTCCGTGTTTGCTCTGCTGCTATTTTGTATTGTTTACATGGACTTTTGACTTGAATACCGTTCGTTATCTTTATATGCTAAGATTCACACACTCAAGTATATTGATTGGGTTTTTTTAGAATGCAGAGGTGGTAAATATGGACAAGATTGTGGAGAGACTTGTGGCGCTTGTTTAGGATATAAACAATGTAACTATGTCAATGGGTCCTGTACAGAAGGGTGTGATGTTGGTTATGAAGGAACTCTTTGTAGAACAGGTAATTATGTCAATAATCATTCACGTAAATAAATGTGCACTTCCTGGAAAAAAAAACACATAAAATATCATTTATCTTCATTTTTAAATAAGCTATCAATTAGAATAAATTGTGCAAGATAATTTCTGTATAGTGTATGTTTTTCAGAGTGTTCACTTGGACGATTCGGAAGAAACTGTGAAAGATTCTGTAGTAAAAATTGTGGGGTATCTAATGTATGCAACGGAATGACCGGAGAATGTGAGAAAGGATGTCAACCGGGCTGGATTGGACTTCAATGTACTAAAGGTACTCTCTATATATACATGTATGTTTGAATTAGATTGTACTCACCTTATTCATAGGTTTTAATAAGGAGGAATTTCCACATGCCAAGCATCCGTATATAATTGAATAACATGTACATGTATACTCGATGTATTTCATAGAGTGTGATGGAAGTAAATTTGGACAGGATTGTGGACAGAGTTGTGGAGCCTGCCTTAATTATATAAAATGTCATTTCATCAATGGTTAATGTCCGGAAGGCTGTGCCGCGGGATTCAAAGGAGAACTCTGTAAAACAAGTAATTTACATTGTGATTTATCTAAGAGAATATTCAAATATTCAAAATTTCAATAATCTTATTAGGATTGAAAAGTGTGGGTAACAAAAAGTAAAAAAAAAAAAAAGGTGTTTATTGAAATAAACTCTCATGCCAGGTTTTCCTGAAGGCACATTTGGAATCAACTGTAAACAAAATTGCAATGAACACTGTGGCGTACCTTATCAGTGTAACAGAGGGACAGGGGAATGTGAGGTGGGATGTCAACCAGGCTGGGAGGGACTTCGATGTGAACAAGGTACAAAGATTGAGGAGAGCAAACATTTTGTCAAGTACAATATGATTGTTTTTAATATTCATCTGCCGCATACCTTAGTATTTCCTCATTATAAGAGTTTCAAAAATATTATAGAGCTTTAACTTACTAAAAGTTAAATTGCTTTATCAAGAATAAGGAATCTGTTTTGGAACTCTTCTTTCTTCTTGCATTCAAATAGCTTGTACGGAAAATAGATACGGTACAAACTGCAGCTATGCCTGCGGGTACTGTCAGGATTCTCCTTGCCATCATGTAAATGGTTCCTGTCCAGGGCCGTGTGTGGAAGGATATCAAGGAGCATTATGCAATGAGGGTAACATTTTTACTAACAACCCTCCCCTAAGACATATCAGGTCCAAAGCTTACAAATTAATCGCTGTGCAAACTGGCTATTTCTTTTATATCCGTAGCAAAAGGAATTACTGTAAACTTACAAATTTTCGTGGGAACAAATTTTTGAGCTTTGAGGAAAAATATTGCTTTGTGGGGATTAGGTTTCGTGGTTTGAAAATGTTTAGTACTTATGTATATGAAAGTTAACATGTCAGGTAGAAACTAAATTCGCGGATCACGCCATAACTCAAAAACATCGAAAATTAAATCCAAGAAAATCAGTTATCTCAAAGTATTTTTCTATTCTCTCCCTTTATCTATTTGTTTATAATATGTCTTTTATTTATTCATTTAAAATAGTGTGCAAAATAAAACTTAAAAAAAAACTTAAACCCCCAATTGCAATAGCAGGGATATCGCATATCTAAATTCTGAAGTCTCACTCAAATCCTAAACGTGCATGTGCAATATGAGTTAACAATATTAAATTTTACTAGTACGGATTGGCCGATTAAATTAGAACCCAGTCATATAGTAAGCCTATTTCCCTTTAAGTTATCTTGTAAGGAGATCGGCTGCGTAGATTCAATATAACAAGACAAGATCAAATGGGCCAGTGTTTTGGAAAATGTGATGACCTATTGGTAAGGCTATTTTTCAGTCTATAGTGTTTGCGTTTTTCCAAGTAATGATATTAACTGTTTCAATTATATTTATTGAGAGGAAATTAAGCGTGTATATACATTTCGATGTCACACCAAAAGAATCCACAACTTTCATTTTAAATGTTTCTCAAACTGTTTTATCGTCTTAGATCACTCACTTCGGCCATTGTGGCCCCGCCCTACCCCCGGGGTTCATGATTTTAACAAACTTGAATCTACACTTCCTGAGGATGCTTCCATATAAATATGATCAATTACGGCATTGTCATTCTTGAGGAGAAGATTTTAAAATAATTTCCTTATTATTTCTTTGTAAAACTTGGGTCGGACATTGTGGCCCCACCCTTCCCCATGAGGTTAGGGTTTTAATAAACTTGAATCTACAGTACCTGAGGATGCTTACATATAAATATGATCAATTATAGCTTTGTCATTCTTGAAAAGCAGATTTTTAAAGAATTTTCAAATATATTTCTATGTAAAACTTGGGTCGACCATTGTGGCCCCGCCCTACCCCGGGGGGTCATGATTTGAACAAACTTGAATCTACAGTACCCGAGGATGCTTCCATATAAATATGAACAATTATGGCTTTGTCATTCTTGAGAAGCAGATTTTTAAAGAATTTTCCTATATATTTCTCTGTAAAACTTTGGTCGGCCATTGTGGCCCCACCCTACCCCCGGTGTCATGATTTGAACAAATTTGAATCTACACCACCTGAGGATGCTTCCACAAGAGTTTCATTTTTCCTGGCCCAGTGGTTCGGTAGAAGAAGATTTTTAAAAGATACCATTAATATTTCATTAATTCATAATTATCTTCCCTTAAAGGAGGTCTTGGCCCTTCATTTGAACAAACTTGAATCCTCTTTACCCAAGGATGCTTTGTGGCAAGTTTCGTTAAAATTGGCCTGGTGGTTCATGAGAAGAAGTCGAAAATGTGAAAAGTTTACAGACAGACGGTACATTTTCTCACAGAGTACATAACTGTAACAGTTAACATTATTCGCAAACAATACACTTTGAAATTAGCAGGTATCTACGCAGTACAGTTAAGGTTACAGTAAGGATGCGGGGCCTAATTTGTACGGGAAATGTTTACTATGACGTCACACATAATATAAGGTCTTCAAAATACCATTTGCTATTTCAAACAGCTGGATAGGTGTATACTACATACAAACTCACTATAACAAACAGTTTTGTCGTTTGTTAAATCCCACATAACAATGCATCGATCGCAATGCACTTGTCAATGTGACGTCATCTCGCAAAAATGACGCAGTTTGTACACAGTGAGAGGCTTATCAAGACACATTTTGCACAGTGAAAAATGTCTTTTGTTCTCAAATAAAATATTGTTTTGCAGTAAAATAAAAAGCCGTTAACTTGGGTGCGATGTCTATAATAATAGTATTTTATTGATAAACTGTACGTGCATTCTCCAGACAAGCGATACTGTCGTGTGTTTGTATGCAGATTCATTGAAAACGTAATGGAAGGGCCCTAATAAATCGATTTATTGCAAGGGCATACCCTCAATGTATCTTGTCAAAATTTTACACATAGACACAAGAAGCATAAAGATATTTGTAAAAAGCTGCGAACCTCTTGAAATCTTGCAAATAAATGAATAATAGCTATATTTAATGTAGTTGACCAGCAAAATATTCAACCTGCCGTCCAACAAATAAATTTTTACCAATTAAAAAAGGGAATCTATATAGGTTCGCAGCATTTTTCACAAACTTCATAAAGTGTTGAAAAGGATTATAAAATAAACTAAGATTTTTAACTTGGTTATGCCCTTGCAATATTGAAATATATAGATGACCTCTAAACTGCAAATATAATTGCCAAAGTCATGTGACGTCGACATCACATTACAAGTCTAAATAAAAAATCTAAATCTCCCCAACATACAGATTTAAACTAAATTACATTTTTTTATAGGCAATCAGAAGTTGGACGGTTATTCGCTATTCGCTATTCGCCATTCGAATGGCGAACCGCAGGCTGTCTGCCGTTCGCTATTCAAATTACCGTAAATGTCCTAATAATTTTTTTTTCAAAAAACTTTAAAAACGCATCATAATCCGTGTTGAAGAAGAAAAGCAAAGACTTCACTTAAAGAAGAGGACTGAGGACCCCAAACCAATGCAGCTAGCCTGACCAAAATGATTACTATTTAGCTAGCCTGGTCAAAATTGGATAAAAAAAACTGTTGAATACAATAATAAGTATTTGTACATCTTCAAATTTTTACCGGGGAGGGGTATGGGAGGGACCCTTCCACTGTCAAATGGAATTTATTGTATAAGACCGGGAACCCATTTAGCTAGCCCGGAGAAAATTGGGAAAAAAAAACCCGTATAATTCTATTATATGTATTTCTGAATAAGAGTACATTGCCCTGGGGTCTTGCTAACATCGAAGATCCCATATTTAGACCTTCATATTTTTACGGGGGAGGGGTATGGGAGGGACCCTTTCACTGTTAAAAGGAATTTATGTTACAAGACCGGGAACTCATTTAGCTAGCCCGAAGAAAATTGGAAAAAAGCCTTATAATTCTATTATATGTATTTCTGAATAAGAGTACATTACCCGGGGGGCTGGTTAACATCGAAGATCCCGTATTTAGATCTTCATATTTTTACAGGGGAGGGGTATGGGAGGGACCCTTCCACTGTTTAAAGAAATTTATGTTATAGGACTGGGAACCCATTTAGCTAGCCCGAAGAAAATTGGAAAAAAAGCCTTATAATTCTAATATATGTATTTCTGAATAAGAGTACATTGCCCGGGGGGGCTGGATAACATCGAGGATCCCATATTTAGACCTTCATATTTGTACAGGGGAGGGGTATGGGAGGGACCCTTCCAATGTTAAAAGGAATTTATGTTACAGGACCGGGAACCCATTTAGCTAGCCCGAAGAAAATTGGAAAAAAGCCGTATAATTCTATTATATGTATTTCTGAATAAGAGTACATTGCCCGATGGGCTGGTTAACATCGAAGATCCCATATTTAGAACTTCATATTTTTACAGGGGAGGGGTATCGGAGGGACCCTTCCACTGTTAAAAGGAATTTATGTTAAAAGACCGGAAACCCATTAAGCTAACCCGGATGAAATTGGAAAAAAAAGCCTTATAATTCTATTATATGTATTTCTGAATAAAGGTAAATTGCCCGTGGGGCTTGCTAACATCGAAGATCCCATATTCAGATCTTCATATTTTTACAGAGGAGGGGTATGGGAGGGACCCTTCCACTGTTAAAAGGTAATTTCATGGCCCCTGGGTCAGGGGTTCTAGTGTTGAGACTCTATTAATTACATGATAAAATCATGACGCCCGGGGGTAGGGCGAGGCCACAATGGCCGAGCAAAGTTTTACGAAGAAATATATATAGGAAAATTCTGTAGAAATCTTCTTCTCAAGAATAGCAAAGCCATGATTGGTCATGGGACTATCTTTTGATTTGAACTCTAACAATAAACCAATTTCTTCTTTTTCCTAGCCACAGTGTTCAGGTGAGCGATGTGGCCCATTGGCCTCTTGTTTTCTTTTCACGCATACGATTTTGCACAAATTCTCCTTCATATGAATTAGAAATAGGTCTGATGATAATGAAGCGCAATTGGTACCCATAGGAATTCCAATAGATTGTTGGAATACCTGGACCCACACATACCGTAAATCTGGAAATTTTTACGTCAATATTATTTTGCGAATCTGGGTCAAAATTCTGTTGATTAATTTTTACGTTTCAAAATTTTGCGAATGACCACTACTTTGTTTACATTAACTTATTGTTAAACTATTTTTAAGAAAGAATATTTTTGCGAATGCAATGAACTCGCAAATTTGCTAAAAATTCATCTACAGGAAAAATTTCCAGATTGACGATAGACATTGTCAATCAGACACTCAAGCATCTCTCTGATATCAACTTCAGAGTACCTGTGTATGCAATCAGAATGTCTTTTAACAAAACAGTTTTGCAAATGACCAATGACCATATAAATAAAATTACAAGTTCCATTCTTATTTAAAAAAAAAACAGCTGTCAATGATAATAAAAAGCTTAGACTTTAGTTCATCGTGTGGAATGATTGTGTTCAAAGTTGAAAAATCAGAAGTTTTTAAGCTGTTGATTTTGGTAAAATCTTGTTTTCAAATTGTCCAAAATTTCTTTGGAATTTTTGAGTATCCACATCTGATTCACATCACTTCTTGCATATATTGTTACACAGTACTCTTGAAGTTTCTCCTTCAAAACTGTCAATATTTTATAGTAAGAAGTAACGAAAGAGGCTTAGTTGAACATTTACTGGAACCTGCAATGAATCTCTGTTTGTAAGGATTTTTATGAAGTTTCGGAATCCAATGTATAAAGGGTAGTTCAAAATCATTTTGGCTCTGTAAAATATTAAAAATATTTAAACATGATATATGATTTTGAAGAATTTCTTCCATAGAAACGGAAGTCTGAGTTTAAGTAGGACTACCACTTGTAGAATTAAATCCAAGTTCTTCTAAAATACAGTTTGTATTATGAGCCTTACAAACGAAGATATCGTTGTTACCTGCTTTGTCGACAGGAACCAGTACGTACTGATCATGTAATCTATCTCATTTTTTTTTCCTTCTGGATTATTGAACACAAAAGGATAAATTTATTTTTCATATTGCCCCTCAATCATTGAATATTTGACTTTAACATTGATATGATGCATTTAATCCGTTCTAATTTAGGTATTAACGTCAGTGTTTAGGCGGCGTTCTAATGATTAATCATAAGGTGGAAATGCATGAATTCTCTTAAAATATACCCCTTTGCTGCTGGGTATTATACAAATGATCGAAGTAAATATTTATGATAAAGAAAGATGTCTCTTCAAAAATAATAAATTTCAGAGTACCTGGGTGAAGGATAACGGCATGGGGTGGCAGGGATTGGTACATAGTCTGAAAATAAATTAATGCTTTGAAATCTGCTATTTTTGATGAAATAAAATGTATGATGAGATCCTTTCCAAAATTTTGAAATATGTGACTTTCCTGTGGGAAGGGCTGCACAACTGGTGGTTACAAATTGGAAGTAGGGGAGATCCGTCCAGTTCTGGACACGGGGTAATTCCGGACAAATAATACAGTCTTTCTCTTTTGTCTTATTTTTCGGTAATTCTGTATGGTTGATTATAAATAAATGAACTACATTGAGAAAGCGGATTGTCATTGTCTTTTTTTCAGAACTTTATAATGATTCTAAGGTATTCTGAATGCTATAATTACGTCAAAAGTTAGACTTTGGACTTTTACTTTCCTGAAATCCATAAGGCGGCAAAATTTGAACAAAATAAGGACAAATTGACATGGAATATATTAAAACAACATCTACGATAAAAAATTTATTTCCATTAATTTTATTATTGTAAAATTTCTTATGTAAAGAGCATATGTTTAAAAAGAAAAAAAATAAGATGAATAATACAAAATGATGTTAATTTTCTCATTGAATCTTATCAAACAGTGTGTTCCGATTTCCCCCACTGATTTTTTCTAGGTGGGGGAATTCCAGACGCCTGGTTTTATGGGTAGACAGACATCTCGGCCCAACGACACTTCGCCCCGTAACGGTTGACACTTCAACCTGGACAGGTCGGCCCACAAAATTATTGAAACATCGGCCCATATAAAAGACCCAAGAAAAATTAGTCCAGTGTCTGAATTATTGTTTTTATTTAATTAATTACTCTTTCTGACGATTAAACTACTTTCTTTATAAAAATCAAATTGGGAAGGGGGAGAGGCCTATAACATCATTTCTATGCAAGTCCCTAACCTGCATCTCTCTCTCTTGTGAAAATGTATAATATGCATGCTAAGTAATGTAAAACAAAAGAATGCTTGGTCTATCAAAGTGACATGCTGTTGAAATGCATTTCCTCACATAAAAATTTGTTCGAAGTACATATTGCTCTATTGTCTGGATTTACCCCGCCTCTGTCTGGAATTACCCCATGATGTACGGACTTACACTACATTACCACCTGGATTAATTCTGTTATCAACAAAAGATATTTCACTGTGTTTCTTGATGATATTCATTGCATTTTGTTGCCAAAAAGTGATTCCATACTTTACCACTTGAAATCAGAGTGTGTTGAGTGTTTATTTTCGTTTGCTGGGTGTTACATATTAAAACAGGACAAAAGTGTCCAGAATTGGACGGATTTCCCCTACATTTTCTTTTTGTCACTCTGATCTACCTCGAAGTATTAAGTATCCAAAGTGCTAAAGCATGCTAGGTGTATAATTGTGATATATACAATGGTGGCTCTTTCACAATTGTTTAAAATACGAATCAAATTCAATTGTTGAAAAGTTGTTACATGATACTCAGCTGACCTATAATGTTCATGGACCTCTTCTTTTTCATATGGGTCGAATAAAATAAAAACCAGCATTATGTTCTTGTTAAGGAATTCCACGTTTCCGGCAAGAAAAATATATTCATTTCATATTAATATATCTGTTATCTTCACTAAAATTTTGAGCAATGAATATCTTTGCACCTAGAGATACCAGCGCTACTTCTCAGATTTTCCAATCATTGCTTATTACACTTTAAAGGATCTCATAACTGCAGTGGCGTACGAAAACAAAATGAGTTTTTTTTCGGTCAGTGCTGGTATGCGTATTGTACTTATTAAAAAAAAAATGTTAACTATATTGTAACAAAGTCTAGTCTGTTCCAAGGAATAGGTAAAAGCAACTATTTGTAGATGGCTTTCAGAAGACTTAAACTGATATAACTGGTGGTTCTCACTAGACTGCATATAATACGGAGAGTTACAACATACAAACACTATTTATATTACCAATTATTTTTCCTTAATAATATAAGATATGATTTTAATTTTTCATGAAGTATAAAAACTACAACGCTTTATCGTGAAGCGTTTTATTTCATATGATAATCTTAACAATAATTCCTTGAGTCCCATACCTTTATGGACGAGTTGATGCTGATGGATTAATTTTTTTCAGGGGAGTATAAAAAATTGTTTTCCATTTTCTAGAAGAAAGGTAAATTGGCTTATAATCAAATATTTCTGATTCATCTCAATATATTTCAGAATTTATTATAAAGTCATATCCAAAAAATTACTAGCATATGCCAGTTGATTAAAAAAAAGCAAATGTGTCAAGGGACATTTTAAAATTTTAATAAGTATGCATAAACAATTCCAAAAATTAATTAAAGAAGTTAGAAAAACATTTAGACCAAAGACGGTTACATCGAATGCGATTCAAGAAGCGAATCATCCAGTGAAGAAGACGAAACAACTCTCACACAGGTAAATATAAAAAAAATGCTGAACTTTCCCTCTCGTTTATTAAGGTCTTCCGTTTCCAACGGAAGACCTTCTACTGATTGTGAAGATTAAGATTATTCTTATTTTTTTTTTTTTTTTTTTCTTCCTAGACGCCAACTTTGAGGCCTCGTATCTCGCTCATTTTTTAATGGATTTTGTTCAAATTTTCAGACATTATAGACGGTAATAAACTCTATCAGAATGTTGTCAATAATTTCAAAAAGTCACTTCCGGTTTTGAGTTATTTCCCTTTAAACGAAAAATTATAGGCTTTCATTTCCAGACAAAGGCTCAGAGACCACTAGAGTTGGAGCAGAAATTTTACTGGTTTTAGATAACAGAAGGATTGAAGTTGTGCACATCGGTTTTTGTTTTTCGATTTCTCTATTCAAAATGGCGCAATACAGGGGTCAAAAAATAGAACGCCTAAAAGAGCGAAAATTTACACATGTTTTCCTTTTTATCTTGAAAACTAAAAATATTTTGTTAAGACATGTTGAACAAAAGTTGTGCATAATTGCAAGGGCTTTCATTTAATACTATAGAAAAGGGGCTGGCCCCTAAAATAAGGGATCTCTGGAGCTTGAAAGTTTTTGCTTTATAACTCAAAAACGGTAAATATTTCGATCTAGATATATCGAGCAAAATTGTTCTTTAACACCCTTTTGATCTGATAGGAATGTTTATCTGTTCGAATATACGGGGGTTATTGCATAATATGCAGTCGAAAGCAGGTCAGGTAAACATGTAGCCTTTTCATTCGGCAAGTAAATCTGACCTCATCATGTGTACAACTTGCTGTAAATAATATACCCTACGGTATTTTATGTTGATTTTCTTCAAAATAAGGTTTTAAACGTGTTTTATGATTAACTATTAAATCATGTATTACAACTACTTTTTCTATTTTTCTTTATAAAATTTAATTAGTTTTATAGTGAACACATCTTTAAAAGCGGAAGATATAAAATCTACCTTTCTATGTTTATCATTGTAACAAACTATATAATTAATCTTAAACTTTATACATTGAATAATTCACGATCATTAGTTGTATACATATTACGATCCCATTGTTCAGCGAGATGTTTTACAGTTATGTAATCAAAGCCGCAAATCCCACGCTATCGATCTAGGTCACGAGTGTACCAGGCACCTGTGGACATAAACAAAGCAAGTGTTTGTGATTGTATTAGACCATTGTGTAGAAAGACCTAACAATTAATAGAAAACTGTGTTTTTAATTACATCGCGATTCAATAAGATTATTTTACCCATCTTTCATATTAAATCGTAATTCCAAACACTGGTGCATAAAATTATTTTGAACTGTGTTCGCTTTCTTTGGCCTGTTCTCGCAAAATAAAAAAAATCTCTATTCTGTGTTAATGTATTTTATTTCAATTGTAATTGAGAAGGGGCTTCGGCAAATAATTATAATTAGTGATGGAAAGTGATAGGTAATATTGTATATGTACGTTTTATTTTTACCATGATCACTCTTTTGTTTCTCCATTTACCGGGGTATCATTTTTTTAAAGATTAAATAAACATTGAACATAAAAAGTAATTTATAATATACTATTGTTCACGTATTTGTAATACCGGTATAGCAAACAGGTTATATCCAACTTTGTCTCTAAAGTTGTGTTGCCCGGTCCTCGTTTACAAGCACGTGGTTGCAGAGAACAGAGGGCATATTTGAAAATCCATTGTGTACTCCGATAGTTACAAATGGAAAATTGGGTTTAAAATATGTCGTTAATTTCATATCATTTCATTTCACTCTATTTCAGCTTGTTTAAATCAATCGTAATCGCTTGTACATTTATTCATTGTAAGTTTTATGTATTTTGATAGCCGAATAAACACTAGCTTGGTTTGCACCCCCCCCCTGTTTTTATCGAGGTGGATATTGTTTTATGAATATTAAACTTACATGTACGCATGCATGGTAGTTGTAAGTGGAGGTGACGTTTCTAATTCACGGGAAAACATCCAACGTTAAATTAAGCACTTTTGAGTATGCAGTTATTTGCTACTAAACTTTAAAATGTTATTGTACAAAAATAATATACTTTTTCGTTGAATAAACAGAATATCTCAACATTGCACGATTAATTTGACATGCTTGTACATGTTCAGTCGATGTCAGTATAAATACACATGGATGCACTTTTGCCTAGAATAACGGCCAAAATATATACATCCAGAGTTTAAGAATACGATTTTTAAAAAAATTGAAAATTCGTTAATGCTATTTATCATTAACCAGTATCTCGACGATAAAACATCAATTTTAATTCTTTACCAAACGTCCTCCC
Source organism: Saccostrea glomerata (assembly GCA_003671525.1). Taxonomy (NCBI): domain Eukaryota; kingdom Metazoa; phylum Mollusca; class Bivalvia; order Ostreida; family Ostreidae; genus Saccostrea; species Saccostrea glomerata. The sequence continues at coordinate 475,566 of PRKT01000294.1, read as the reverse complement.
GGTCAGTCATTGTTAATGTTGGTGACATGAAATGTAGATACTAGGGTCTCAGTAAATAATTTCACCTTAATTATCCTCATCGTCATTCGGTGTTTTCATCATTAGAAATAAATTGTTTGAGGACGTCTTTTTTTCTCTTCTCACATTGGTAACGCGTAGGAAAAAGTTTTTAAACAAAGCTAACGGCATTTTACAAAAAAGGAAAACGAGAAGAAAAAAACGTGTCTATTTAGATTAAAAACACAACGCATCAATTTGTATTTGATTAATCCACATACGTTTTTTTTCCTTCTCCCATGCATTTCGACTATACGAAAAAAAAGGATCAGCAAATCCTTTGGTAATATTAAAAGAAAGGTGTTGTACCTTCAAAAGACACTATATCCCACAGGCCTTTAGATCGCTTAGAAAAAAAATTGTGTGTATTTTTTTCCAACACCTCAATTTTTTTTCTAAGCGATCTAAAGGCCTGTGCTATATCCGAACAGTTATTACAGAGACTACCAAATATATCACGGCGTCCCTGAAAGAATCATTTTTAAATATTTCAATAAATTCTAATTTAGTTCAAAGAAAGCCACGCTGTTGTATACAAACATTCCAAAAATAATATTTCATGTTTCACGGACCGACACGTGGTTAAATTTCCTCTCATCACTATAAGTCCCCCCCCCCTTTAACATGTTTAAAATGAATATATAATGTCTTCCTTCTGAGCCGAGAATGTTAGTTGGTTGATTTGTTTTTGTACATGCGTATATACATGTAGATTAAGGCTGGTGTTGAATTCCGAAAGAAAGTCACAACCTATTTTTTTTTATGTAAACCAATAATCATTCTATGCCCCGCCATGAATATGGCTTGGGATATAATGTTTGTCATGTCGGACGTCTTCCATCCTGCCTTATCTCCTTCCGTCACACTTTGCCTTTAGCTAAGTTCAAAGCTCAGTTTCAAACAAACTAACCAAGATATTTTTAAAAATAATCAAACTTCATACACAGTATAGCTGCAGAAAAAAAATAACAGACAGGAGAGTTGTACTGAGCCACCCACTGAAAAAACTGATCCTACTAAACAGAGTACGCTAGTACATATGTACGATAGAAAACTTTAGAGTAAGCTAGTAATAACTGTATATTTATTGCGGAAAAGTTTTTGAAATATTTCTTCAAACTGAAAGCCTTTTATTGCCTGACGTCACGCTAAGGATCAATAGGGTTCGAAGAGGTCACAGTTAGCCAGCAAAATTTTGTGCATGCTGATTATCATCGGATTTGTTACATGCATTTCAGCAACAACAGTTATCTATTCTGTTAGCAGAAAAATAAACATATTGCTAATACAATACATTGAAGTATTTATTTTCTCTAGCCTTTTGCTAGCATATATTAATTTCATGCGAGTTCTTATACGGATATATGTCCGTTTGACCTTTATACTACTGGATTAGTCCATTTGTCTTCTAGGTAAGGGGTGACGCTATTATTTCGCGCCAAAATGTCACGTGTAGGTTTTTGCACCCTTTTTCTGGACTATTCTATTGAATGAAAATGAAAACTGCATGAATTTTGTAAAGTCTGTTCTTTTTTGTCAGAATCCTGGTCGAGCTTTGGAAAAAAACAAACAAACAATTCGGTGACATTGTGAAGTGAGTTAGAAGTTACATCATTTAAAGTAATAAAACATTTGATGTTGACCCCTCATCTCTGGGAAAAACTTCCTGAATCCGCACCATGGCATTCATATATCGCCGTCAAGTTTGTTGGGTCATTTAAAGCTTTAATTATTTTCCCCACGTTTCCAACAATCTTTGATACTTTGGCATACCCAAGAAACTATCAATCATATTCTACACGTCAGTCATAATTGTTAGATCCCCAATTTCTTGTAGTTATCATATTTTCAGCTGCCACCTTTATATGTAGCCATGCTTTCAAGCATTAATCAAATGTTTTTCCTTATTTACGTCATCCTCTAAAACCATTTTAGACTTGCGGACAGAGGTGTTCATCTTTTCGTCCCGGGTTCGAATCTACAGCGGGACATGATCATGATTTCATTTTTTATTTGAGATACAAACAGTATTATATATGGTTTATGTTTTGTGCAACATCTCCATAATTTACTCCAGTGAAATAATTTAACCCCCCCCCAAATGTAAACGTTTATAGTTTATCATGCTCATAGATTCTATAGATATTGATGACATAGTCAGCCAAGCTTTTTAAAAAGCTGTTACTTGTGTTATTATTTGTTTATTTATTCGCGCAAAGGACATTGGGTAGTAAAGGAGCTCTGGGAATGTTGCACAACAAAATTTGCTTGACGTGTGTACAATTCCGAACTTCTTTTCTTACACGTTATTCTATTGAGCTCGCTGCACTCGATATTATACGGTTCTTGAAAATGAAAGAAACGTCGTAGTCTTTATGAAAAGTAACCAATTTTCTTGATTGTACAAACATTTTTAAAGAAATTAGGGGGGGGGGTTAAGTTATACAAAGAAAAAAAATAATATGTGTCATTTTAGATTACCGACGTGCAATGATCTGATACATGTGTACCGTATTTATGAGAGGTTCATATCTCTTCCCTTGTCTGAAAAGTGTCGCATCCATTGATATTTTCTTTTTTGCTACGATTTAATGCTTTAAAAATGATGTCTTTATTTAATTTGGTTATTTTCGATAGATAAATATCTGTCCCACCTGTCTGTGGGATGGGATAGTAAAGTGTCTGCCGTCCGTTCGTCTGTTCGTCTGTCTAGCTGTCTGTCTGTCTATTTTTCAAAATACTACTCTTCATACCGTTTTGGTCTGATTTCAATATAACTTGGCACACAAGTACACATCTCTAAGATACATAGTATAGTGCATCGGTTTTTGAATGCTTTAAAATGCGACGTCTTCAACAGTTTTTGTCTGAATTCAATATTGCTTGGCACATAAGTAGCCTTCACTAAGATACAAAATATCGTGCATCCGTTTTTGATTTCGATGAACGGTGTTGCCATGGTTACTAAAAATAGAAATTTCTGTATATAATTCCTTAAAAATGTTATTCCTCCTACAGTTTTAGTTTGATTTCAATATAACTGGACACACAAGTAGACTTCAATGTGATACATAATTAACTGCATCGTTTTTGATTTCGATGAACGGTGTTGTCATGATTACACAAAATAGAAATTTATGTGAAATTCCTTTAAAACGCTACTCCTTCTACAGTTTTGGTCTGATGGCAATGGCTAGTTTTCTCTTCCTTTGTTATAAGTACAAACAAGTAGAGCTATAGTCTCGACATTGTGTTGAACCCAATGAATCATTTTGCCTCGATTATAGTCAGAAAAAAACTCATGGCTGAACATATCCAGTCATTTGGACGAGTCAAGATTAGTGACAGTGAAACTGTAAATTCGCTACCATTTTTCTATTAGTGAAACATTGCTGATATAATGCAGGGTGGGACGTGACCTTGACTCGAGTTCAAAGTCCCCAAGGATAAGATGTTTTTGGTTGGATGCATGGACAGAAAGAATATCTAAATAAAATGTTTGAAATTTTCCAGACGGTAACACATGGATAATATTTTTATAACGAGAGCTAGTCATTGCTTAGATCAAGGTCATTTGGAGAGTTCAAGGTCACTTGGAAAGTTCAAGGTCACACATATTCCTTTACAGTCTTTTTCCTAGCTAAACATTGCAAGTTGCTTCTCTTAAAAGGTTTGAATTTTCATTTGTAGAACTTTAGAATGTGGCTTTTGACCTAGACTCAAGGTTACGTCTTCTTATCCGTAGCTCCAACGGAAGACCTATTCGTTGCTTTGCAACGAGCTCGGCTCTAGTTCTTCCTCTTTCTCCATTGCCTCTGTGTGTGTGTGTGTGTGTGAGGGTGTGTTTATGATGGTTTGTAAGAGTGGGTGCCAGGGTGTTTGAAGGTGTTTGAAAGGGTGTGTGTGAGAGAGAGAAAGGGGGCGTTTGTGAAGGCGAGAGAGAGGGTGTGCTTAGGCATTAGCGTCGGAAGCAAATTGAAAGTGTATGGGGGCTTAGTAAAAGAGAAAAATATAAGTCGACACCTAAACAAGCTTGATAAGCAAACAAAAGGGAATCTGTGTCCATTGCCCATACCATAACGTCTATGGTAGGTGTTCGAATGCGTAAATGGAATGAGAATTGTGTTTTAACAAATAAATCAAGCAGTTAATTAAGCAATGTTCAGAGCTATTATACCATTATTTCTTGAAAGGTATTATAGTTTCATAACTGCAACGGTGTGTGCATACAAACTGAGTAACACACAGTATGATAATTTGTCTACACACATCCTTGTATTTAAGAAATTTTCTTACGAGACGATCTTTCAAGAAGAAGAACAAGGGCTTCAACAGTCACCTTAGTTCAATATAGAGGATCCAAAAATTGATTTATGTAACTTTATTGTCCCAAAGTATGATTTAGATCAACAATATAATTGATGAAGTATCTAATCCCCCCTTTATTACTATAACCATGAAATTACTCACATTTAATGTCTATTTCTAACCCCATATTATTACCTCTTACATTGGCCTCTCTTGGTCTTTAAGGACATTTAAAAAGATACTAGGCTTTTTTGTCTCAATTACTTTCATCTATGATTTACAAGGCTACCTATCATTAAACTATGAAGGTACTTTTTGTGTTGCACAATAAATGTTCTTGCATTATTCTCTTATTCTATTAACCGTTCAAATACATGCTTTAATGTAATCAATTATCAAAGGTGAATGGAAAAAGGGCAGTAAGGTCAAACAGTACACTGGCCGGGACTAGTCCAGATTACATCTTTATAATACCTGGGTACTTTTATCAGATTTAATCATGACTATAGTTATTTAAAAGTACTTAAAATAGTTTAAGGTTCTCCGATCCTCAAGTTCTGAAAATCAGGCATGAACTAATTTAAAATGCACACAAAAATGTGTCTCAAAGTAATGTTTTTTACCATAGCGCTTTATGTCTATGATTTTACCCACAATAATTCTTCAAACGCCATATTTAAACTTTATCATATTATAAAGAAAAAAGCAAATCTCGTATAAGTTTTCAGGAAATGCAAATAAGAAGACCTACTGTACATTTTTCAATTCAATTTTGATCAACAAATAAATCTATTAAAAAGATAGGTATATAAGTAATTAACACAAGAATTACAAGTTAGGTGCAAAAAGGTCAAGTTTATTGTACTGCACGGTATCCCACTATCCCAATTTAACATTATGCCACTATCCCAATTTAACATTATGCCAATATCCCAATTTTTCTTTGCGTTTTTAAATCATTTTTATGAGTATGTATCTAAAATATGCATTTCAAAAAATCTTTCACAAATAATTTCACGAGTTTCATACCTTAATCACTTAAAAGAGTGGTCCGAACATGTAAGACTTATAAAGCAATGCAGAGAGAAAGAGTGAGAAAGAGATTGATAAAATAAGCGTACAGTTTCATGTCCTTAATGATCATGTCAACATCAATTTTAGTTGGAGAAGATTGATCTATTGACATGCCGTAGGAGGAAAGCAATGGACGAAACTCTCAACGTCATGAACACCTTGTGTGACAGCGTTGAAGGCTTAAATAATCGGGCTCAAAAGCTTAAGAAGGATCAAGATACAGTATTGTTTTTTGCCATTTTGTAATATTAAACAAATGTATTGAATGATAAGTAGAAATTTAATATATTATTAATACGAAATCACTTATCTTGGAAAATCTGCATATACATACGGGTTGATCCAAAATTTCGTAGAATTCCTTTCTAAAATTTTATTGTGATATAATGAAAACAAACAACGAGCACATTTATTATATGGAGTCATAATGCAACTAAATAGGAGAAGTTCACCACTTTCCAATCACCTAAAAGGTCACACGAGCTTTCTGAAAATGGATAGGTGTAAAACCCGGGGGAGACTTTGACGTTACGTCAAGTTAGATATGTCACGTCACATTACAGAGTCATCTCACCCTAATGTTTAATTCGAATACATCATTCTACATTCTGCTGCCTTTTTCTCCATTTTTTCTAAGAAAAGCCTGGGTATCCATTTGCACCAACTTATTAATTTTTCACACATATTTCAAAATAATCCCCATCTTTTCATATAATAATCCAAATTCCAACTTCAGTAGCAATGCCAAGTACATTACGTCAGCCGACAACGTCCATTAACGCTTTTAATTTTTCTGGGGGATAAACACTAAAAACATTAAAAACAGAGCCTCAAAAAGCGGCCACGCCTATAATCAATGCCCATGGAAGTTCTATTTTTCTTTCATATCTTATGCCACTGGAAAACCAGTTACTAAATGCATTTTTCTCCAGCCTTAATAGTCAATAATTTACGCGTTTAAGATAGAGTAATCCTGGGATTTTCACAAAACTTATGACTTGACCGAAATTTGACGTTGTCTAACAACTTAAAAATGAACAATAAATCATCAATTTATAAATTAGATATCCAGTTAAATCGGTAAAACTTTCACACAAAGGTTTATAAACGATCCAACAATCGTCATAATGTTTTATATACCTCATAGGGCGGATTTAGTCTCATCTCGTATAAAGAATTAAAATGATGATAAACGCGTTAATGTCTCCCCCGACTTTCCAAACAACCGCTTCTATGGCAACTGCAAAAGATTTACATGTACTATCATGAGTATCTAAAATGTTTTTTTTTTATTTAAAATATTCAACAAGTGTCTTTATTCTCATTTGTAATTTTCAACTACTTTCACTTAAAAATAAGAAAAAAATATAAAGAAATTCCACGAACTTTTGGATCAACCCTCGTAATAAACAGCATTTTGGTGCAAATTAGATACAGAAATATGCTTCGAATAAAATGAAATATTTTTTAAAGAGTTCTATGAATCACATTAAAATGAATCAACATTTTTAAGTTATTACGTCAGTTGTTTCAACCTTTCAAAAACAGGTAGCCTAGTGGTAGAGCGTTCGCTTCGTGATCGGGAGGCCTGGGTTCGATTCTCGTTCGTGACGCTGCGTCAAACCTTAAGTATTAGAAGTGAAAGTCTTGGGTCTTTCGGATATGACCTTGAAAAAAGGTCCAGTGTCGCAATAGGCTTCGGCATGTTAAAGAATCCTCAATGTTCAATTGCTCAGAGTATAAGTCTAAATTTGAAGCCCTTCAACGGCATACAGTGATGTCTCGATATGAGTACAAATTCTCGCGAGAAGCGTTAAACAACATACAATCAATCAATCAACTTATTTAAAGCTTATTGAAGGGAGTGTAAATTTAGAACAATTGAGGATACCTCAATACTTTTTTTTACTATTGGCTCTTAAAGGGCTTTTAAAGATCATATACCTATTACTTTTTAATTTATCTCCTATTGCCCGCGGAATTAATGATTGATTTACAAATCTCTTATCTCTAATCTATACTATTGAGGATGTTTCCATATACGTACATATGACCAATTATGACTTTCAATTTTCAAATCAAAGTTTTACATGGAAATATATAGGTATTTTTTTAAAAATCTTTTTCTCTAGAATAGCAAAGCCATGATGGGTCATGGGACTACTTTTGAATTTAAACTTTAAAATAATAAACCAATTTCTACTCTTTCTAGCCACAGTGCTCAGGTGAGCGATGTGGCCAATGGGCCTCTTGTTTGGTACATGTATCATTTATCTTCAAAATGTAAAATCTTCATGCGATAAATAATTGTTTTCTTAAAACGACATATGAATAAGGAATATCTACCTTATTCACAAAGAACGGCAAGTTATAGTGAAGTGTATTCACAGCACCACTGTGGGTAACAACCGATTTGTAAATTCGGATGATGTTTATCCTAAGTGGTTTTAATTGTTTTTATTATTTATTTATATAAGTGACTTGGATAATTTTATATTAACTATAAGTTCTTATAGCTTTTCTATTTTGTAAGAGATATTTTTTTTTCAAGTTTTATAAATGTTAAAATATGCATAGTGTCTTGATAATACCTAGCGCTAGATTTATATTAAACTATAATACATATTTTTTTCCCAGGTTTCACAGTTTCAGAAAAAAGAAAGACAAGGAATATTTTCGAGAATGAAAACCTGGTTTATCGCTCATAATCCATTTTAATAAGTGTTGCCTAAACGATTCTTAAAATAACATATTCTGTGTAAAATGAAATATCGTTAATGCACAAATTTTGCAACAAATGTTGATTTTCATTTTAAAGCATTTACTATTTGGTGTTTTGTATCCTGATTATTTGTCATCAAACTGTTTTAAAGCCTACTCGTGTTAGTGAATACAGTAAATCGTTTGACCAAAAAAATGTTATTACTCTTTTAAATCCAACTGCACCAACTAGTTGTTCAAAACACATCTGCATTTTGTTTACCAGAAAAGGAATGAGATCTCATGTTGCGTTTAGATACCATGTCTAGCAACAATATTCATGAAATTTGCATTTGGTAAGATCTTTATTATCTTTTCATTTCTCACTTTGGACTATTTCATATTCAATACTTCATAAATAGTATACTCGACAAATGTCGAAAAAGGCCTACATTTAAGGTTCGGTGAACTTTTACAACTATCAGCGACAATGGATAAAATGGTGTAAACATTATGTTCTGCAAAATTGAAATAGCTACATGTACATTTATTACAAATATATGATATAATTAATTCAACGATTGGTTACATTCGAATACGCTTTTTCAGATTCAAGGCAAAGTATCATTTCACATGTGTGCACAAATAGCAAACACCAAAACAGTAACGATACATGTACACTGTATTAAGGGCTGGATTTCTTGGACCGAATAAGATTCTATGAACCCAACTAAATCAATTTTATATCCTTAAAGAAGGCAAGATTGTATTATATGTACCTCTTCCCTCTTCTTATATGATACATGTATGTAGTTCATGATGTACGTGAAGTAATTTTGTCAGATCAGTATTCAAATAAACGTATTCTCTTTAACTTAAAGAAAGAAAATTATGCTAGAATGAGAACCCTTCCTGGGGATTTAATGTAAAAACTGATATTTGCCAGAAAATAAAAAAAATATAGATAATATTTTGATTATTCTAGTAATTGAAGTATTGAAGATGAATATCACACTCTTTTTCCTAAATTTTATAGAAAATGATATTTCCAACGATTAGGAAAATCTTTATAAACTATATATTATGCATTGTAGAATGATCGAACTATATAGAAGAAACACAAATACTTTATATGTGCAAAAAAATGTGCAATTTTTTCAAAACCTGGATACCTATGATTTTTGTTTCTAAAATGTCCTTGTTGATCAAAGAAATGGACATTCCATATAGCCCATATAGCAGGTGATCTTACACGCATTTCCTAAAAATTCATTAGAAATCTACGATTTTTTCCATATATAATCTGATTATTTTAACAGATTGAAGATTTATCCTGGGTAAAAACCATAAATCTGAACATTCAGAGACATGTTTGTAAGCATATTCAATAAGTCAATGCCTGATTTTCAAAATCTAAGGATCAGAGGACCTTTAGTTTCAAACTACATGTAGACTCATACAAATGCAACTGTCTGCTCAGCGGCTCATTATATCGGTGTTTCCATTGATCATGGAAACTTTATTTAATAATATAAAAAAAATTCTCAATAATTATGACAAATGGTTAAGCCTCCTCTCAGAATTGATATATTTTTGGCCAAATAAATATTTGGCATTCAAAAGCTTTCAGGAACTTCTCCCAGATAGCATACATACGATGGTTTAATGTTTGTCCAACCTAGCACACCTCGAATGACCCAACGTTGGCAAACAATGTTGGCGGAATGTCTAAGTGCATTGTGGCCCTTTATTTGCGCAATGTTGGCCCAACATAGCAATGTAATCAAGTTATTGAATGCCCAACATTGGGCTAAAGATTTAAGTCGCATTATAACCGAAAGTTTAACGTTGTAAAGGATATGTATAGTCCTATATATAGTCATCGTATCACCAACATCGGACCAATCTAGGAAAATCATTTAACTTACATGGCAAATGATTGGCATTCGATAATTGACGTACAACCCAATTACTGTAATTCCGTTAATTTCCATCATTTCAATAAAATGACTTTTATCAGTTTCAGAAAATTAACTTGTTCCTCTTACTAATGTTTTGGGGTTTTCACGTCTCTTTTATCTAGTTGATTTCACATCACTATTTATAATAACTTATAAAATTTCCATACTAAAGAAATCCACATTTCAAAGTTGCCGGTGGAGAACTACAAGTCTCAATCTATACGCGGTACCCAGGGCCATTGAGCAATGAGTGATTTTTTGTGCCCGCACCTACTGCGACACGGACCTCACATCAGTTTATATTGTCTCATCCGAAGGACATATACCCATGCCCCACAGTGGGATTCAAACCCACAACGTAAGGATCGACTCCTTAGTTTGCGATTCTAGAGCAGATCCTCTAACCACTGCACCACGCAGGTGACTTTGAATTAAGGGAAAAAATGGAAACATAATGTACCTATCTCCATGAAGTTTCGTAATTGTTAATAATTCCTTTTATAAGAACACTTTCTAGGTGATACATTATATTCCAGTCATCAATCAATCTCTTTTCTTATAATATCTCTATTTCCATTTATAATTATTTTATTTAAACTTATTATATTGATTGAGGCATTAAAAGTAAAATGCAAAATTCATAAAAAGGAGATTTTTCATTTTTTTAAAGAAAAAAATCCTTACGAAGTTACAATTTGCAATTTGTTTCTACAATTAGTTACTATAAAATAATTATTTTTAAATTAATGCATGTCTTAGATTCAAATTAGAAGATCATACTTAGAAAACACTTACGCATGCTTTTTCTTACCTGGAAACACTTTCATAACGGATCTATTTGGAACCAGCCAAACAGCACATGGTACGTCATGATCATAAAGAAAAGTAAAATGATCTTTGAATTGACTATATTGGTACTCTACTCGGTACACTGTATATGTAAGCCTATGTTCCTCTCTTCCGTCCCTGTAGATCCCCCACTCTGGATCCCTCGGCAAACAAAGAGGATCTACAGCTGCTTCTGAATGTGAATAATGTGATCCTCCGGTATACCCTATAAAATACATGTATTATTACTTACCTTACAATTGGTGTAAATATATGTATTGCCTTCTAATTTTTCAATATTGGATGGGTTGTATGCAACAATGCACTTCGAAACATAGCCATGATCAGCATTTGTAATTTAATAATAATAAGATGATTTGTATGAGAGCTTTTAAAATGTAGAATTTATTTACCAGAATAGACTAGTTTTGTTTGTGAGGGACAAGTCTTCTCTTCCCATCGTGTATATACAATTTTTCTGTTCCTGGTACCTATCAAAATAAAAAGGAACTAGTAAAAAAAAGTCAACATACTTTCTATAAACCTGGAGTAAATTGAATTTAACTAAGCAAGATTTATATATAATAAATCATACCTTCTTCCTTCATTCTAGCATTAACCTGTTCTTTTAAATTTTTGAATTCCCGCCTTTAAACTTTCATTTGATGAGCAGACAACAGTTGTTCCGTTAGACAACTCTGTAACATGCCTTTACAACTTCCGTTTTCTGTGACTCCGTCGGCAGCGTGTAGAAGAAATAGAAAACTCACAAGAAACGCGAGCATCTGAGAGAAAATTATTAAGCATATTGAGGCTATGCTACATGTAAATATATGCAAGTACGTATAGACTTCCAATTTCCAATATTTACTTTAAAATCACATATTTTGGTGGGGTCCAAATTTCGAGGTTCGAGTAAAAATTCTTGGTTTGTGGAGATTTGAATTCGTGGATGAGGAATTGTTGATCGCTATGTATGTAACATTTCACATTTCATGGAGGACTTGAACTCTGGACTTGAGTTGGTCTCTTTATAGCTCAAAAACAGCGAAAATTAAACCCCGATGAAAATGTTTGATTTAACAGTATTTTGCAATGATCTTTTTCAGAATATCACCTTTGACATAGCGTCTATGTATGGCTTTTTTCATAATGAAAGTATACACACAATCGTTATTTCATTTTTATAAAAAAAAAAATGACAGTAGTTATAGTATCCTAACCTCAAACATGAAATATACAGAATTTTAACAAAGGTTTTCATGAATTTTGTTAATGAACAATGCTTGATTCCCAAGTACATGTAAGAGAATTTATACTCCACCTATTAATTGATTAATTTACAAAATTTACATTTGCATTATTCATTCTTAGATGAACCTACTGAAGCAAAAATATGTTCAATTCTGTGTGAACTTTATTTCGGGGTCAGAGGTCATAGCTCGACTGAATCGCTCGGCGAGGTGACATCTTGTTTTCATATTTCTGTCTTTTGTCGTAACTACCAAGTTAAAAGCAATGAAAAAGGTACAATAACTGACACATATAAATATTTTCATTTAACAGATGTTCAATAGATCTTCCTTTGGTGTGAAGAATGTATTAAATACTATAATTACAGCCTAAAATCGGGCTTCCTTTTTTTAACCCGAAATTTCTTTGACTAAAACAGGGGATATCACAGCTTTTGACTTCAAATATATTAAAAACTCATAAAAAAAATAGTAAAAATATTCTCAGTGGGGATCATTGGTTTTACATTATAAACATAGAATTTCTAAACTGGCCATGGACTGCTGAACTTCATTGTAAATATTCAAATGTTGGAGCAAAACGAACTTTCAAACCAAACAACTTCTAGGCCCCCTACGTCATTGCGCGTCACAACATAGCAATACGGCGGGTCGTTCGTGTTGAAAATGCAGTTTTTGGGAGATATATGTAAATATAAGTAATAAACAACAATGTTTCAAAGTTCACTTTGAAATGAACTTTTAGTTGGTAAGTGATCATATCTACTGAGAAGACCTTCAGGAATCCTATGATTTGATCATCATCTAGTTAGACACGAAGATGAAAGATTTAATTGTAACCTTACACCGACGGGATTCGTCAATTGAATGAATATTTAAAAGGAGTGAGCATTGATATACAGTATTTCCACTATTTTTTCTCTCTAAAAGTAACATCAATTAAGCATTGAATTATCATTTTTTGAAAGATGCAGTCTTATAACTGCAATGGCATGTGCAAAGAAATTGTGTAACGCGCGTTAGCGCGTGATGAAAATTAACTCTTTAACTTTTTACTCTTACTTTTCCCTTTTAAGAGAAAATTAGAATACTGTCGTGCATTAAAGAAAGCATATAAGAGTAAAAAAGAAATGTAAAAAAACGTTAGAGTTTACTTATTGTCTCATACTAAACAATATTTATTGATGTAAATCTAGTACATAGTTTCTTGATTTGAGTATGTCGCAGTATCAAAGACTTAACCCTAGTCTTTTTTGTTAACAAAACCATGTATCATCAGTAGCTGCATGCTCTTTTTTACCTAATGTCAACTTGAGATTTTTTAACTGCAGCTGAATTTGTTATGACTGTTGTCATAACATAAATATGACCTTTACAAAATGAAAAACATATATAAATATATGGAAAAAGTAATCGTGCTATTACTTTAAAAATGCATTTGAAAAAAGAGAATACAAAAAATAAGATAAAGTTTCATCATCTGCGAAAAAAAATAAATGAATCAAAATTATACACATAAACGTGCATACACAGATTAGATATCAATGTACCTGCATATATATTTGAAATGATGAACAGCTGGTATTAATCTTATAGTAAAACACGAAAAAGAGAATATTAGAATGTAACTTAAATCTTATCCGGACCGCCAATCTTCCGATACAAGATAGAGAAAAGAGAATTCAAATGCTTCATAACTCTTATAATGGACATCAATTTCTCCGATTTGGGTTTGATAAACAGACTCTTCCTAATAGGGAAAATCCCTCAAAATTTCTGATTCACTTATCTAGAAATCCCCAATAAATTCATCACAAACTGTTGTCAGTTTCCATTACGAATATAAAAAATTACTAGTAAATGTTTTGGTAAAAAAAAAAAACATAATAGAACTTAGTCTTTTGTTTCTGACTTAACATTAGAACAATCAATTCATGTTTAAATTATTTTTGTTTTAAATTATTAAAATTAATACTGCAATATTTGACCAAAATGTTGATAATTTTCCCAATCTTAAAATTAAGGGACCGGTACATTGTATCAAAAAGGACTCTTACAGCCCTGCTTAAGTGAATTTGTCAAAATCACACTTTTTACATGAAAAATATATCATATTGTAAGCTGTAGAACTGTAGCTCTCTGCTTGAAAAAATTTGAAGAGATAAAGCAGAGAGCTACTGTGACAGATCCAAGCGTTGCAAAATCCTTCGATTTACGCCGACAATTTTTTGTCGCTCACTTCGGATATTGTTTCATGTCTTCAGGGTTAAAAAAAGGTTAGAAAATCAATAGAAATTTTAAAAGATTAGCTATAAATATGAAAACTTTGACGAAATATTTTAGGACTTTCTCTTCCCGAGATACTTTCAAATGTAAATTTTATAGTATATCTTCCTGAAAAAAAGAAGAGCTTGAACTCGCATTTTTACATTCCAGCAACCACATCAATGTGCCAACAAAGTCGATGATGTCTATCAGATAAATTCAAGAGAGATTCTCGATTTAATCATTTGAAATAATCTCCTCTGCATCTGGGTATAATGCCAATGATCTACGTACATAATAATGATGACATGTGACTCTCCGAAAATTGTGAATTTCCAGCCCCTGCGTCAGCGGTACTGTGTGTGGGAGAGAGGGGTTTCTATACGAATTATGCCCAATTCATGTTATGTATATATAAGTGCTAAATGGAACCCAAATTTTAAAACAAAGTGTTTTAAAGAAATATTACAATCATTTTTGATAATATGAAAAGGGATCATGAACCGATTTTTCAACAATTTATTTATTTACTTTTTGGAACAGACAGCACAAACAAGTTCTCTTCCCTCAACATATGGTGGACATTTCAATGAACCACAAATACCTTCTACAAAATGAAATAGGTAGCCATTTTTATTTGCACGGCCGCCATGCAGGGTTTCAGGATTCCTGTCAACACACGAGTATGTTGAACCAGCAGTATCTCTGTAGTATCCAGTCATTAGGTATCCCTGGTATTCGAGTGTCCATCCTTTGTAACAGTTTTTTCTTGCTTCAATAAAAGAAACATAATTTATCATATATACCCTTCGTCTAGTTAAGATACTGCGCAAGCTCTGTGAATTGAATTTTTAAAAACTGCTGAAGAGCTATTCAAATAATATACATATGTAACATACATTTTTCATCATCTAATCAAAATAAAGAAAGACGGAATATTTTGTAAGTATAGGAGCAAAGGTGCATATGTAATCCCCTTTTTAAAGAGAAATAAATTCTTTTAAAATATTATTTCATTAGTGGGTGACCGGTCACGGTAGCCTAGTGGTAGAGCGTTCGCTTCGTGATCGGGAGGCCCGGGTTCGATTCTCGATCGCGGCGCCGTGTCATACCTAAGACGTAAACAAAGGTAGTGACTGTTCCTTCGCCAAGCGCTCGGCACTAGAAGTGAAAGTCACGGGTCTTTCGGATATGACCTTAAAAACGTAGGTCCCGTGTCACGGTAGGCGTTGGCACGATAAAGAACCCTCACTGCTCAATGGCCCTGAGTGCCGAGTATAGGTTTAAATTTGAAGCCCTTCACTGGCATCGGTGACGTCTCCATATAAGTGAAAAATTCTCAAGAGGGACGTTAAACAATATACAATCAATCAATCATTAGTGGGTGGGTTCTATGAACATGTTTGCAATATATATTTATGCATGTTCAATTGATTATCTTAGAATGTGTGTACAACGGCTGATCTTAAAGATTTGTTCTCCATAATTTTGTTTTAGGTAAGAGGCCTATGGTTGTTCTAAAATTTCGTAGACATGTCTCTTATCTTTTAAAGAAATTTATGCATGTTTGTAAAATGATCTTCTAGGTGGATAAAACGTGTTCTTGGCAAATAAATTACAAAATTTTATAATGTTTACTTGAGAACAATTCGAGTAATAAAACATGAATGATATCCTTTTCTAACACCCGCAGCTATCTGCAACGTCAAAGAAGACAAATGTGAACGGTTCAAATTCTTAGTGAATAATTCGATTACCAAAATCAAATTATTTAATTAATCAAAACGATTATAGATATAAGTATGAAATATCGTAATGGCTTTTATATCCACAACTTTTCCACTAATAAAAGTAACTCTCACAATATGAAAAGCCTTTCCGTAGCTTGTTCTTGTTACTTGAAACACTAGTGACACTGACAAAAACAGTTCGAGCCTTCACATACAAAAACATTGATAGGCAACCATTCTTTTAATAAATAAACAAATCGTCCCAACCTTCATTGGATATTGGGAAGATTAAGAAAAACAAAATGGAGCCTTCACATAATATGATGGAATCCATTGGCGATTCCCAAAAATTTGACCAGTACTGACATTGACAGCAAATTATGATTTCATGTAACATAATGTGCAGAAACATGTCGAGGTTTACGTTGAAATTAAATAAGCACTAATATAATGTCATATATTTATGTGTAACATGTGACATGACATATTGCGGCATTAGCCAGAAACTTTATCACATGCACTCAGTGTTTCCCTAAGAGCCGGCAATCAGGTAAATTGACCGCTTTAAATGACAAAATTGTCGCTTTAGAATAACAATTTAATTTGTTGTAAGATCCACAGAGATTTTGTGATCTCTAACCCTTTACTTTGAAATAAACGGAAAACACTGATGCATAACCATCTATCATCATATGTGCAATGTACTACTTATCATTATTCTCCCATCCAATCAGATGGGAGGCATGGAGGGCAGCACTTTTTATGTTCTGAAGGTTCTTCTTCATGAACCGGTGGTCGTGGCTGCTGTCTCCAGGTGAAACCCCATCACTTGCCAAATATTCCAGAAACTGCAGTGGTGCCAAATTAAATTATTGCTGGTGAACTGGTGATATTGATCGTGTAAAAGTTTATTATTGCCAATCCCTGTCGCCTACTTGGATGGATGTCTGCTGACCAACTTGAAAGTCGAGTAATTCTCTTGAGCTGGCTAGCTCGCGGGTCTTGAGACCGCCCCTCTAAGCCGACTAATTCAAAATCGATTAAGACAATTGCACAATCCATCAAACTGTTCATCTGAGGTGGTGTCACAGGAGTAAAAAATATAGCTTTAAATCAGTGAAATTTGAATTTCTCTCTAAATTGATTGCAACCTCATGTTCCCGCAAAATTAAATTAATTAAGCACTCGATCCCGATCAAGCCGAACCAGATCCAAACATGAGTTCGATCCCGATCCAGTCGACCCCATTCTTTTTACATTAAAAATCAATAACAGCTGCAATTTTAATCTCAATTTGTATGTAAAAAAGATTGTATATAAAACATTTTATGAGACATAAAATTGTATTTATTAAACATAAACAGAGTATATGCATATACAGGTATGAAACTTTAAAACCCATTTTTTTCTAGGCTTTTCGTCTGTCTTTTCTGATTAAATTGTACAGTGACACTCTTGATCAATTCTTAGGCCAATCTTTTTTTTAGTATCCGCTATTCACATACAAAGAGAAAACATTTAAGGTGATTCGAACGTGACGAAATCAAATCTACCGCGCAACTCGAACTGCTGAAAATAGGCTGATCACTGCTGATGTCGTGATACTCATTATTACGTCTCGTTTTGTTATAAAAGTAATTTAATGGACCACAAGCAACGATTTGATAGACAAATAAAGTAATTTTCAATAGAATTCTGATAAAATCATTCAACATTGGCTTTTCGAGTCTTCTTCCGACATAAGGAATTTACGACAATTCCCTGGCCGTTTTCCGCCACCATATTGACAGAGAGACAGTCTCTTTTATTTTCAAAGAAAAAACACTTTATTCGGTTGTTTTTGTATCTAAGAAGTGTACTGATCTATGCTGTTTGGTACCTTGCAACAACCGTTCAGGCGATTTTATTTCTAGGTACAACCTGCACGACAAGATCAAGATGTACACCATGATTTTCAGGTAAATCCAACAAAACGTTCCGACCGAGCCTTCTTGTTCACTATTACTATGTTTAGTACGTATTGTCTTCTAAGAAGACACAGTTTATTTACATCATGATGAAAGGTTAGCTAATCGAGTAAATGCAGAAGTATAATATGATCTATACACTACGCTTTTGTCTCATCTCGAAAGTGAAGGGAAAAAATATCACATGGCTGCTATGGGCAGTGCATAGAATGAGTCAATGAGAATGACACCATTGATGCAGTGAGTTCTTATTCTCGCAATAAAGATATTTTGTACTTGTCCTTTAAAACAATATTTAATTTATTCACACAAATAAGAAAATAGCAAAAAATCATGCACATTTCATGATTTGTCATTGAGTGACTGAAAAAAAAAATAGCTCCCATGTTTATAATTTTTAAAATATGAGTTGATGTCTTTCCTACAAACTTGATGTAATGACACACAGTGTAAAGTAACATGATAAAAAGTCTTTTTGTAAAAAAAAAAAAAAAAACAGTTGACCAATTATTATATTATATGTATTTTCATTTTATGAAACATTATTGAGGACACTGATTCTAAGTTCTTGTTTACAGCACACAATCATTTATTAGTTTTTGTTCGGAAGTAATTTATAAAAAGGAAGGTCTATAAAATTTTCAGAGAAGTCTTTAAAATTCACATTTAAGTTGAATACTGTCAGATAAGTGATTTGTTTTCTCAATAGGTTTTTAATAACCGCCAAAGGAACAGACTGGAGTTTCCATCAGTAAGCAGTCAAAATTTACAACCTGAGTCAACACTTTGCAGTATAGTCCCTTTGATGCAGATGTGCTAAAAGACAACTGTGATGCTTAAACCATCTGGCTGGGTATGAAAAAATTATAATTCTAATTTTAATTGATAAACTTTTCAAATTTAAAAAATAAACTTGCTAAGATAATTATAGTACATGTCAGACTGATAAAATGTACATATTACTGTATACCGGGAAAGTTCGCCCTGTCTTATTGTTGCCCCTTTCACCCTGACCTCGGTTGGGTGAATTCAAAGAATACAGCATATTCTAACTCCCTGTATCATCTGCAAAATTAATGTAATTCAAAATCCTTTGTATTATCCTTGGGGTAAGTTTAAATTAATGAAAGAGCCATGCCAAATCTACTAAAGGAATGTTAAACTCTTCAATTTGAGAGTGAATTTTGATTTTCCCATATGATGTTGCATGGTATTCAAGGTTTGTGATATAAAAATAGAATTGAAAAAAACTTAATATTTACCTTTTCAGCTTACTGTCAATGTAATGTTTTATAGCCCCAAATTCTATGCATATCATAGGTTAATACATGTGGAATGTAAATATTATTTTGTAGGTATCATGCTATTTTTATTTTATTGGAACTATTACTATTAGAATATCAATAATCAGTCAGTAATAGGTAATTTTATAAAAGATGTTACAATATTACTTGTATATTCTGTGTCCACCTGTCAATAAGGCTGTAACTGAAGTAAAGTTTTTTTTTAGGCAAAGAATCTCATCTGTGTTGAATTTGGCCACATGTCAACATGACTGAGGTGTTTACTCAAGCTGCAATGAAAGACCTGATTGTTCATCAGAATTTTACCAATTGAAAACCACAGAAAGTCAAGATTGAAGTTGGAAAAATAAAGGGAAGAAGTATTTGTGTCCGAACCTCCCATAAAATTTAAAACACTTCTGTATGAACAGACCTGCAGCGTACATGTAAATGATATACTTTTTGAGGAACTTTTGTAATACTAAATCCGTCTTTTTTCCATTCAGTGTGCCCATTTATGTTATTACATTTTACATAAATTACATGGCTTCAAGGGCAGCATACCAGAATATTTGCCCCTTGGTGACAGGAAAGCCCTGGAGTATTATGTTGCCCGATGCCGAAGGCAGAGGGCGACATAACACTCCTGGGCTTTCCTGTCACAGAGGGGCAAATATTATGGTATTAATGCCCGAGAAGTAATATATGGTATATAACAATTTTAATCATTAAACCCTAATCAATCATCGAACTTATTTATTGAACACAAGGCCTTTGTAAACATGTACGTTGAGTATATTTCAGAAATATTCTGTCCTGTTTCATGGCAGAGAGTTTTCAGTATACCGACAAGTTGATAACCTTTGTTGTATTTAAGGATTTTTTCTCCTCAATTAAATTATTTAATTCATCTAAATTCAAATAAACAAATCACAGATGTTGTCCAGACTTTTTAATTTTCGCAGAACTGTTTACGTTTGCTAAGCAACTGCCTCTGTAAATTTTGAACCCGACATATTATTTTTATAGTGATATTACGCAGAATGATTGCACGCAAGGGAACATAAATGTGTTCGGGAGGGCAATACAACTGTTTCCGGTGAAATATAACTATATCTGGCAAGATAAAGCAGTTTTTCAGGGCATATTATTTGTGATATAATGGGAAAACTTCTTCAAAAATGTTATATAAGTGTTTTGTCATTTTTGTCATTTGTTTTTCTAGATTTTTAAAAAAAAATCTTTGAAATTCCTTTTGTGTGTGTGTGTGTGTTCAGAAAGAGGAAATTTGGATTGTAAACCCTCGATCTTATTCTTAATTTACTGAAATTGGGTCATAATTATATTGTATATCATTATGTTCCATATTCCAATATGATATATAATATTATAAATGGCAGGGAAAGGTCAGTCCATGGATATATATTTTTTTATACCCCCACTCCAAAGGAGAGGGGGGTATACTGTTTTACCCTTGTGTGTCTATCTGTCTGTCTGTGTGTCCGTGTGTCTGTCCGAAACAAATTTTCGTCACAGTTTTCTCAGCAACTACTCATCGTAGATGCTTGAAATTTTAACACAATCTTCTCTAAAGGCACGCCATATGATGGGATACATTTTGGCTCAAATCCGATGTCAACTTCCTGTTTATCCGTGCATCTGTCCGTTTCATACATAACAAATTTTCGTCGCAGTTTTCTCTTCAACTACTCATTGTAGATGCTTGAAATTTTAACACAATCTTCTCCAAGGTATGCCATATGTTTAGCTACATTTTTTTTTCAAATCGGATATCAACTTCCTGTGTGTCTGTGCATCTGTCTGTTTAACACATAACAAATTTTCGTCGCAGTTTTCTCATTAGCTATGCATAGCGGATGCTTGAAATTTTATTACACTCTTTGTTGAGGCATGCCGTATGGTGGGATTAATTTTGGTATGATCTGATGTCAACTTAATATTTTCCTGTGCATCTGCATGCCTGTAATTTAACTTGTGTATATTAACATGATAGTGCTTATTTACATCAGAGCGGGGTATTACTAGTGAGCATTGGCTCTCATATTTCTTGTTTTTATTAAGGCAAAAATTTTACATTATTGGTTTGTTATTTAAAAAAATTCAGAGGAAATTCGGATTTGTAATGTGCACTTTTTTCACCTGAACTGTGCAAATATGTCAGTGTTATTTTCTAAATTAGGTATACATATAAAATCTTGAAAAATTTTATATCATGATATTGTGTTATTTGTTTAATTCGCCAAGAACCAATTCAAAAGTTTAAGGTTAAAAAAAGCATAGGGAATTCGAATTGAATGTAAATTTTAAAATTCTTTAAATTTTACTTTATTTTTTCTTCAAAAATATTATTTAAAGTTTGTTTTTAACATATTTTATTAAATAAATTGACATTGATTAATTTTGATTAAGTTGTATAGCCTCAATTGCCAATATATATATTTCAGGGTAATTCTTAAAAATAGACCAGAGGAAATTCGGATTAGAATATCTTTTTATTTGACACATGACCATACCAATTTCTCCCTTCTTTTACTTAGCTATATATCTCTTATTTAAAATAAAGTTTAGAAAATAAATATCCAATTACTTTTAGTGTGTTTTTATAACCATTTTTGTTGTCAAGGTTAAGAAAAAATGGACAATTTTTAAGACGACAGAGGAAATTCAAACTGTCGTAGAATGTTGTTGGTATGCACTATATATGTGTAAAAATGACAAGATGATGTTGATCTGTTACCCTTTTTTATACATGAAAATAAATAAATTCTGACTATAATTTGTAAGTTTTTTGATACTTTTTTTTACTGGCAGTGGGATTTTTTTCACAGATTTTACATTTTCAAACAAGGGCATATTCAGAGGTTGTTGCCATGGAAACGAGCGCATTAACATGTATATTCTTTTATGATTCTTAAACCACAAACTTGTCCTTTATCGGAAGGTAACCATCTTTTAAAATTCCAATTACTTTCACGACAGGTTCGAATCACCTTAAGGAGGCTGGTGGGTCAACAAATTATTCCCAAATTAACCACCAGATTTAACTTATTTTTTTAGATACGGTATCTTTAGCTGCCAACTATCATTCAGCAAAGAAAAAATCCATACATTTTAGTTTTAAAATTTGATCATTTACGTATATCTTTATATGGAGCTCTCCTTTTAAAGGAGATTAAAATAGTCTAAAAATGGCTGCCACCCCCCAGCCTCTTTAAGTCATTTTGAAGTCTAGGTACCATTAAACATTTGCTTGTCTTCGAAACATTATTGACATTTACATTTCTGTAGGAGTGAATTTAGGACCAAAATGCATGACTACAGTCCATTGCACTGACTTTGCCACCGCAGCTGCCATTTTACAAAAAGTCGGACTTCCATCCGGTATATAAAGAACGTTATAAATTTCATATTTGTTTAAACATAAACATCAGCAATGAATTAAAACCAATTGATATACAATATTAACAATTTTTTTCCACTGAAAAAAAAATGCTGAGTATAAATTAGGATGTTAAATATAATAAACTGATATTCAAATGCCACTTTTTGTATTTTGCCACCTACACCAGAAAATGATCTGTATTAATCAAACAGGGTTAATTTGTGTAGTATTTTTATTTGTCCATTGATTAAATGGTCATTGTTGGTTCAATATATTTGAAAAAAAAAACGGTTGTCTACGGAATTATGGGACATTTATCGTATATGTTATCAAGTGGTATTTTCTTTCTCTTAATCAATGATATATTTTTAATCTGTAAAAGCTCTAAAGCTTTACCTCACATAGTTTTGGAGCTATTGCAAAAATTTTTATGGACATCTTAGACCTTGGAAAAACCTTAAATATTGAACATGAATAAATTTGCGTGGAATATACAATGCAAATCAGGAAATAGAAGCTCGACTACAACTTCTAAGAAGTTAAAGGTGTATTAATTATTCTTATGTTTACTGCCTACTTTTTCTGAGATTAACGACAAAAAGAATATTCTGAAACGAATACATGTAATATTTTTCATCTAACACTATTTATAAACACAAAAATGTACTTACAGTAAAAGTTGAATTAAATCCTTGCTAAAAATTCAGCATACGATATTCAAAAAACCTGTCACTCTATTTTTAAAACACATCAAACAATGTAAACAAAATATGAAATCTATATAAGGGAATGATCCAAGAATTAGATGAAGATATATTAAATACGTAATAAGTAGAAATGATAACTCAATCGTAATCATGATTGAAAAAGTAAAAACCTTTTAATGAATAAAATAAAAAAAATGTTAACATAAAGTTCCTTTCTCCAAGAAATTTCATAATGATTGATAAATCCTTTTGTGAGAAAATAACGCAGAAAAATAAATATAAAGAACTTTATTCGGTAATAACCAATATTTGCCCCCCAAATCAAACCTTGATGGAGATATATTTAATTAAGTTCTTAAACAGGAGAGTATATGCTGACTTCAAAGCACTGAATATTTTCATAAGTAATGACGCCATATGTACGTAATGACGTCACAAACATGACGTAAATTTCAGTTTTCTTATGAATTTTACAGAAAAATGTACATATTTCGTCGATATTTTGAGTAAAAGTCACCGAGCCCATGTGTGTTCAGGATCAATATTTTGAAATAATGTGTAGAATGATAATATCAATGAAATATGTCAATATTGATCCTAAACAAACTTGCGCTCTATAAATTTTTTAAAAGCTAAAATTGTTGAAATTTTGTCTATTTTGTCCTCTTTCTGAAAAAGGATATAAAATCGGACTAGTTTGTGACGTCATAAAAACAAAAATTGTGAATACACTGCTTAGACACGATAATATTTTCTGTTAATACATGTATATATTTCTTATACAATTTATTGAATTCGCACATTTCAGGAAGTTTTCAAAATTTGACTTTTGTGGGGGCAAATATATGCAATATACCGCATATAGTTCTTAGATGCCAGCCCATGGACATCACTCCGTCTATTTTTTTATTTCTTAATTATTTAAACTAAAGCAACAGGCTCGTTGATTTTAGTTAAGATATACAAGTAAATTGATTGGACTTTAAAAGAACAAAAAACCTATAAAATGAGATTAAACTGTTTTAAAAGAAAATTAATCCTCACGGTTTGCCTTAGGTGAGGTTAGTTTTTGCATGTCCTAGACCCAACTTACCAAATGCATACTTAGAAAACACACATTGGTGGTCTTACCTGGAAATACTTTCACAACGGATCTATTGGGAACCAGGCAAACAGCACAGGGCACGTCATGATCATGAAGTGAAGAAAAGTAACGCGTGAATCTATGAGTTTGGAACTCTGCACCGAATATGTAACCCTTATATCCCTCTATTCCGTCCCTGTAGATCCCCCACTGTGGATCTCTCGGCAAACAAAGAGGATCTACAGCTGCTCCTGAATGTGAATAATGTGATCCTCCGGTATACCCTATAAAATTTTTATTATGAGAATAATAATTTACAATTGGTGCAATATATGTTTTGCCTTCTGATTTTAATGCGTTATATGTATTTATGCATTTTGATTCATACATGTAGCCATGATCAAACATTTGTTAATTTATTGATATAAATACGATGATTTAAGCTTTTAGAATGTAGAAGGTTTTACCAGAATAGACTAATTTTGCGTTGTAGGGACAATTCTTCTTTCCCCATCGTGTGTATACAATTTTGCTGTTCCTGGTACCTAATCCATATAAAAAAAAAACATATTAAAAAATTCAACAGAACTTTTATTATCATAGAGTAAATGAATTTAAACTAAGCGCAAAATCTTTATATGATAAATCATAGTTATACCTTCTTCCTTCATTCTAGCAATAACCTGGTCTTTGAAGTTTTTGAATTCCCGCCTTAAAACTTCCATTTGATGAGCAGACGAATAACACGGTACCATGGCAGCGTGAAGAAGAAATAGAAGGATCGCATGTAAAACCATCATCTGAGAGATAATCATTTATATAGCTTTTTAATGTGAAATTTTAAAAAAAATTCCTGAAATGACCCTATTACATTGAATTCTTTATAATTGCGTTAATATATGTTTTTTATTGATAGTACATGTACTCATCGAAAAAAGCAACAGAAGCTATAGTCTCCAAGCCTTGTACATGTATTATACAGAAGAAAAATAATTGAACTAATTAATGTTTTCATGAATTTTGATGAGGATCAATGCTTGAATCCATAGAACAGGTACTGATTAA
Organism: Saccostrea glomerata; assembly: GCA_003671525.1. Classification (NCBI taxonomy): domain Eukaryota; kingdom Metazoa; phylum Mollusca; class Bivalvia; order Ostreida; family Ostreidae; genus Saccostrea; species Saccostrea glomerata. Next base: position 449,881 of record PRKT01000294.1, on the reverse strand, counting down.
TTTTACAGTAATGGCATCTAATTCGTTTTAAAGTCTCTTACTCAAAGCTACAATATGAATTTTATAAGACAGATTTCCTTATTAAAAGTTATATTATTTATTCTTTGTGCAATCCTACCTGTTTACTGGTTATTAATCAATGGTAATAATACATGATTTCCGATCACTTTATATATTTATATATTTACATGTATACCACTGTTATACACAAATGTATGATTATTCTAACAATGATATAAAACATCTGGGATCCACCCACATAAGTTAGACACGAAGATGATAGATTTAAATGTAATTTAACACCGCCGGGATTTTTGAACTGACAGAAATTTAAAAGGAGTGAGCATTGCTGGAATTTATATTTACACCGTTTTCTCTCTGTTAGTTTAACATTTAGAAGTTGAACAACAATTATTGCACAACTTTAAAAATGCACGCATATAAAGCTGAACTTAATAGAATTTTTAAAAAAGTAAATTATATTAAATAATAGAATGTTTCTTTATTGTTTATGTACGAGGATTGTTCCAAATAGTAGACAGGAAAAATAGTTTAGTTTCTCTTTGCTAAATTAAATTCCTTTTATTGTCAAAGCAAAAAGTTTCAGTTGTAACACGCCATTTGATTGCATAAACGGTTTTATCCATTTTGTATCGCATAACTTGCCTACGTCACAATCAGTTACGTCAAAAACCTTTTACTCCGCTTGACGTTAACTTTTAAAATATGCGATTTTTGAAGCTTTTTTCCGAAGAAAAAAATGGAAAGGTTATCTCATTGTCTACATTGAAATAAAAGTATAAAATGAAGCTTATTTCAACTTATGTTATACGATATAACATAACTTGGGGCAGTTTACGCTTTATAAACCGCGAAGCGGAAATAAGCTTCATTCCTTAAATAAAGAAAGAAAAATTAGTGTATATACATCGGCGTACGAAAGAAAGCGTATTTACGTCTCCTATAACGTCATGCTCTCTTTTTCTGCGTCACACACATTTCTGTTAAACATCCAATGATTTTTTAGAAGTAAAAACTACTCTTGAGAGGGGACATTTAAATTTACTTATTTTTCGAATAATTTCTGCATATAACTTTTACAACTGCCTTTATTTCTTTGGTACCATATATGTAAAACAAATTTAAAATCAGTAAAACAACAATCAATTTTTTTTAACAATATGTCAAATTTTTATACAGACGATTGGTGTCATGGTTTTCAAAGTGTTGTTGGAATTAAGTTTAATGAAATTTTTTAATATTTTTTAATAGAGAAGCTGTTTTCAAATGTTATGAGATTCAATGATAGGTTCTCCTCTATACCGAATATATTTACCGCAAGTAGCTAAAGGAAGTTGAGTACTGTTTGTTTAACGCAGACAGTGAGGAACATAAATACGTTAAATAACGTGTATTCTCTGCTGTCTTCAATGTAAGGTGATCTTTCGACTAAATTCCTACTGAAATTCTGTCAGATTCAAAATTTCAACGTGTAAAAATTCAAAGTACTTTGTTGTCAAAGAAAACTAGAATACATTGAATTCCGATTAATAAAAAAGAAAAATGTAATGAAACCATATAAATGAAACTTTTTTTATTTCCGTTTGAATTAAGAAAATATATAATATCGATGAACTATGCATTGTTCGCAGATAAACTTTCATGTTGTTAGAAAGGACAAGATCCTTCTTCAAGTTTCACTTCATCTATTGCAATGGCTGCTCCAGGAAAAGCTGTTCTTCCCTGTTACACCTGTATTATATGTGTATGTTCCACATTAAAAAGAAAAATAAGATTGATTGATTGATAAATTGCATGTTGTTTAACATCCCTCTCGAGATTTTGTCACACAAATGGAGATACCACCACTTGCCGGTGAAGAGCTACAGATTCGAACCCGCAAGGTAAGGTTCAACTCCTTACCTTGCAACTCTATAGCAGACACTCAAATCATAGCGCCAAGCGGGTCATGACGAAAAAATATGATGGCAGTCTTTAAACAAACTTTTATATAGTTAAATGATGTTGTTAAAATTTTCTACTTCTCTTAACCTTACCAGAGTGTATCCGGCTATGCCTTGAATATTCTGCCACCTGCCTGACCAATACTGAGTAGGTGATGATGTATAAAATTGATTCTGTTTGTTGTTTACAGTAGTTGCAATGAACACCTCCAGAAAACCAGAGGAGAGATAGTATCCAAATGTCAGACAATAAACTTTATCTGTAAGATAATAAAAGTTTTACATGCAGCATTCTCTCATGTCGTCATATCTTAGTGTCCTTTTTTTAAACTGTCCTTAATGACGAAAAATATAATTTTTCATTACCTTGCAAAAACACGTTTGGTGTTGCAAGATAGAAATATTCCCCATTATTTCAATATGCATAGCTCGAAGTTCCTGAATAGCCTTCTGTAAGCTGTGGTATCTGAAAAAGTAGATAAAGCACAAAAAATTATACCACTGTATACATATGTTGTTTTAATGACAATGCTAAATAAAATATATTTTATAACTTATGTTTCCTATCCGTTGAAATTTTGTTTCTTTTTTACAAGGAAAATTTCAATTGTAAAAGTCGGATATCAATTCAGAGTATTGATTATTTTAATAGCATAATATTTACCTTTCCTATCATTAAACTTCCACTTTGCATCCAACAGGTTGAATCCTCAAAATTACATAATCTTGATAATGAATTCTGTGAAGTTGTGGTTGTAAATGGTACTGTCTGGGGCTATACAATTGAAAATTTTTACATTTCAAGATTTACAAAACTGACTGCAGAATATTTGTTCCTATAAAATCTACTCACTTTCACAATTTGGCCCAGTCCATCCCTGTTGACATGTACAAGAGAAACTGTTTCCCACCATGCTACATACGCCACCGTTTAAACATGGATTGGATTGACAGGACTCAGAGGCAATATTACAAACAGTTCCACTCCATCCTTGAGAGCATTGGCACTGAAAGGACGTGCCAAAAACAGAACACACTCCGGAATTGAGACAGGGGTTTGGATCACATGGATTTCTTGTTGAGCCTTTATAGAAATATTACAAAATATTTATATTTTATCTCCTAAGACAAAGAAAATTTCGTTTTCTTATACAAACGTTAATTTTTGCATATTTGAAAAAATATTGGTTTTTGTTTTACCTCCTACGGTTTCAACAAGAAGCTTGAACCTTTGATTTTGGTTTGGTTGAACATTTCTGGAAAGTCTGCTGTCAAATTTTAGAATCAAGATATTTCTTTCACCGTCATTGGTTGTTATAATCTGCTGCTGTTGTTGTTGTGTGTTGCAAAGCCTGTCAAGTGTTTTAAGGTCAAATCAACTGCTTTTGATAATATAGCATAAATGCAGGGAAAGATACATATAAATAATGTATTATTACCTAACAAATGAAATATAAAAATTGGAGAAAAAGGCCATTTAAAACTTCCAAGAATCCATCTATTTGAAAAGATATTTGTTGAAATCAATACTCAGATTCTTTATTATGTTGTACGTATAAAATATGTAGTATATTTACTTAACAAAATAATGATTGTAAGATCTTAAATGGATTTAAAGGTGTGTGACGTCACCTGATGCCAGTTTGTCCAGGCATATTATATCGAACTTCTGACCAGTGCAAGCATTTAGACTGTTGTGTATTTCTCGCTAGGTCTAATTCTTGGAGCGTCAACCTAATATTGGAATCAGACGGACCCTAAATAAAGATATGATGGTTAAAAGGCTGTAAATATAGCAAATATGAAGTCTTAAGTCTCATTCTTTCCTCACTTTGAATAGAGATTAAAATTAAACTTCTCACCCTTATAAGCCACAGGCAAACGGTGTCTGTAGAGTAGGCATTCGGGTAGTTTGGGGATTCTATTATTTCTTGCTGTCCCGTTTGTAAATTAAATACACCTCCACAGCCTGGTATATTGGACAAAAAGATCAATTATTATATAGTCCATTTTTTTGTCCCTATATAATCTATACAAACGCAAACAGTTCTTAAAACTACATATTCACCGGATTTTAGGCCGTATTCACCGGAGGGTCAATGCGCGTGCAACGGCATTGTGACGTCACAATCAGAACATTGAACAACGCTGTAAACAATGATTGCAACGGCTGCAGCGAGCTACGTATCTGAACAGGAAAACAATTATTCAAACCTATTTCAGTATTATTTTTTAACATTTGGACGTCTTACAAATAGCGAAACTCGGAAAGGAAAACACGGAGGTTACAAACAGTAATCTGGAGATTTTTTTTTATTTTTCAACAATGGAAGATCGCAAATGAAAATGGTGTCATCATACAGCCTTCATTGTCTTATCTATTCAAATCCCGACTATATAATATAACAATTATGGACTCTTTTGGTGTTGAATATGGTTTGTTATTCACCAGAAAAATATTCATATTGACCGAGTTATCCATAACTGTATGATATTGATCAAAACAGCCAATGGTTATAATTTTTAGATAATGATGATTTAAATGAACATTTAAGGAATGAATTAACTAGCAACCCAAGTTATACTGTATAACCTGGGTTTGGGCAGTTTAATTATCTGGGAGAAGCGGTTTATAAACAAGAGGCCCAGGGGCCACAGCGCTCACCTGAGCACATCGGGCTTGAATTTATCCCCCCCTCCAGGCGTTCATCATTTGAACAAATTAGAATCTATCTACACGACCTGAGGATGATTCCACATGAGTTTCATCTTTCCTGATTTTAAAAGATTTTTCTAATATATTCCTATGTAAAACAAGGGTCGGCCATTTTGTCCCCACCCTTGCCCCGGGGGTCATGATTTGAACAAACTTGAATCTACACTACTTGAGGATGATTCCACATGAGTTTCATCTTTCCTGGCCCAGTGGTTCTGGAGAAGAAGATTTTTAAAGATTTTTCCTATATATTCCTATGTAAAATTTGGGTCGGCCATTTTGGCCCCACCCTTGCCCCGGGGTTCATGATTTGAACAAACGTGAATTTACACTACCCGAGGATGATTCCACATGAATTTCATCTTTCCTGGCCTAGTGGTTCTGGAGAAGAAGATTTTTAAAGATTTTTCCTATGTATTCCTATGTAAAACTTGGGTCGGCCATTTTGGCCCCACTCTTGCCCCGGGGGTCATGATTTGAACAAACTTGAATCTACATTACCTGAGGATGCTTCCACATGAGTTTCATCTTTCCTGGCCAAGCGGTTCTGGAGAAGAAGATTTTTTTAAAAATGCCATTAATTTTTAACAAATTCATGATTATCTCCCCTTGGAAAGGGGCATGGCCCTTCATTTGAACAAACTTGAATCCCCTTCACCCAAGGATACTCTGTGTCAAGTTTGGTTGAAATTGGCCCAGTGGTTCTTGAGGAAAAGATGAAAATGTGAAAAGTTTACAACGACGACAACAACAACAACGACAACGACGACAGACGACGGACAAATTTTGATCAGAAAAGCTCACTTGAGCCTTCGGCTCAGGTGAGCTAAAAAGTGTAAACTGCTCTAACCCAGGTATAGTAGTATAACTTGAATTGCTACTTAATTCACTCTATTAAATAGCAATTTAATATAATTAAAGTATAAAAAACAAGACACTTTCCCCCTTAAAACGTCTTTAAATTGTTCATATTTTGAATTTAATATCATGTGTATTCATAGACTTTGATGTTAACTTGTTATTGTGACATAGGCAACCCAGGTTGTATAGTTTTGATTAGTTTTTTATCCAATCAAATACTTTGTCACAACTTAAACTAAATCATAATGAATTAACAATTTGAGGTACCTCGAGCACTATGATCACTAAATGTGAACCTCACATCCCATATCATTATATGTGTATCAATAAATTTTATTCAATGGCATGGAAAGTGTTGAAGATGCGATCGGAAACCTTCAATATTGTAGAAAGAATGGCAATGTACGTGTTTTGCTATGGAAAATTCAAACCATATTCGTCTGAATTAAAAAAAATTACGATTCTTATTTTTATACAAACCGGAATCTGATATAACTTGTTCGCATGTTGCTCCAGTTAAACCATTTGGACATACACAATCACACAGTGAACCAACGAATCCTCCATTTCTACAGTTAGGTGGGTTTTGGCAGTGATCTAACAAAAAAAATATAAATTCATACTCAATACCATATTTTAAAATGCTTACATTGCATTAATTAAAAAATAAATTATGGAGGCTTTTACTTTGTTTGTTTGAGTACAAATGTTAAAATGTACATATAAAATCTCTCTAAAAATATATAGATTGAAAATGTTTACCTGCACATTTATACGCAAGGTTGATTTCCTTGACGTCACTATGTGTAAATATCTGAGAAAGCCCTACAAGGGCCTCGAGTCTTTCGTCTTTGAGTCTCATGGTTCTTTCTCCTTGGATGATTGCCGATGACTGTCAGAATTCATGATAATAAAAAGACTTATTCTTGAAAATCTTTGTTTAAATCAACTTGTTCTGTAAAATTTTGATTAATGGTTCTAGGCTTTCTTTTTGTTTTCAAAGCCTAAACTCGACTCTGTAAAGAGGAAGGGTTTTCGAATGGGACATAAACAATCGATTAATAAAACAAAGCTAAGAAGAAGGCTTTAGCTTTATTGTGCCAAAAAATGTAATGACATCAAAAAGTTTTGAAACTCGCTTAAATATTAGTTAAATAAATGACTCTGATAAATCAGGTAAGAATATGGCATGAAGTGCACCATTCTGCAAATATGAAATCATTAATGTGAAGCATTTCTCTATTTACAACAGAAAAAGCCTCAAAATGGCACATTTCAAGGGTGATTTTCCTTTAAAAATCAGTGTCCACAGCCGTCGCCAACGTAAATTTTTTGATATTTTGTGCAAAATTCAATAACAAATCATATATCTCAAGATCAATGCCTGTAGACAATGTTATCTGAAAGAAAATGCCATTGAAAATTGGTGTCTTCTGCAACTTTTTAAGAAAATACGAGAAAATGCACGTGTTTATGACGTCATAATTAGCTTTTTTAAAACACATAAGAGAAAAATCACTTGTATGATTTTCCTGCATTGAATTTCAATTATTTAAAAAGCATGAGTTTTCAACTTTTACACCAGTTTCATTTTTCAGAAAATCACAGGGCAAAATTTGTATGGAAACCATACCTTCTTCAAATTCAATTCAGGTTATACTACAAAACTTGGAAAACAATTAAATTTATTCCTTGCAACTGAAATCTTTGTGACATATATGTATATTTTAAATGGTCCTCAAGTACAAATTAAAATTGTAATTTCATAAGCATTGATACCTGTCTGATTTAATAACGTCAGTGTTTGTTCTGCTGCTATTTTGAATTGATTTATAGCCTTTTGATCTTGCATATACTGCTCGTTGTCTTCATATGATGCATAATAAAGTTTTATTAATTATTTTTATTTATCAGAATTCAAATAAATCATTTGTATTCCAATTTTGATCAACAGGAAAGAAGAATTTTAAAATTTGCATTTTCTTTAAAATTCCATTAGTTTTAAAAATAATTGTGCAAAAACAAGAATGTTGATAATACTTTTGAAAACTAGAAATGAAAAAAAAAATGAAAAGTCCTAAACTATTTCTTCAGATGACGGGTATTACCAAGGATTCGGTCATGCTTATTTACAAATTTACAAAAAAATACTGCCTTGAACTTAAATATGCTATATGCCTTCGTTATCCTTTACTTAAGACTTTATCACCTGACAGGAAACAAAGAAAGGACGGGGTGTGTTAATAGCCGAATTTTACACCTTATTTGATGCAAAAATAAAAAAAAGACAGTTAAATTGTGATAGCTTTTAATTGTTGCTTGTTTTAAGAACATCAATAATTTTGTTTTGAAGAGTGGAAGAAGGCCTCAAGCAGCGCCAGAGATTAATATATTACCTAATTTCTTCAATTTGAATGGACTTTTCTGAATTGTTAAGTACTTTTCACTTTTGGGAACACAGAGCACGAGCTTGCTTATCCGAGATTTTTAAACAAATGAAGCATGGACTATAGTGCATGAAATTCATAAATTGATCTATAGGCAAGCTTGTGCTCTGTGTATTCTGAAACAAAATATGCTTTACAATATTGAGAAAAATTTGCATTTAAAATGAGAAATTTGGAAATGGACATAATTTCTTATCTGCTATGACCATCCTATGCCTAAAATGTTGGTACTTAGTTAGGATGAACTATCGCATCTTACCTGTAAATCAGGGGCCAATAGGGGACTTATCTTATCTTATCCTTTCAAAAACTGAGTAAATAAATGCACTCCTAAAGTTTTCTTACATCAAGGTTGTACTGTAGGATTGACTCGGCGTCGTAAGGTGTCCGATCGTACGAGCTTTTCTGTGCAAAGTTCGAAAAGTAGGAATTCGGTTGTATTCTGTCTCGATACACTTCGATATATCTATCTCGATCTGTTCTCTGCTGCTCATGGGTTTGTCCGATGGTATGCATCATTTCGTGGATTACAATTGCAACCTTATTGAAGCAAGATATAAAACATCGTTTAATAACATATCGGACACATATAAGGAATATTGTCTTGAAACCTTACTTCTTTCTCAATGTGCAACTTGGAGCAGTGGGCATAAAATCTTCTGCTTTAAAGATTTTTTAAAAATAAAATGTTGCCTTTCATATATTTTTGCACAAAAATGAGTCCTGCGATAGAGAGAAAGAAACAAATGTAATTACAGTTGCACAAGTCGGGTCAGCAAGGTTAATTGGCTGTGGTTGTCCATTACTAAATAGTAGGGTTCGATCAATATATGCCATACAAATTCCAGTGCTAAAAAACAAAGAAATGTAATTCCGTTGAGTAATAATCGACCAAATTAATTAACTATTTCTTTAAAACGTATGCCAATCTGAAATGAATGTCAAATGGTTTGTTCAGATTGAAAAGAAATTATTTTTCAACATACATATATCGGTTTTAAATTTAAAAAAAATCAAGCAAAATAGATTTTTCACCTGTCGGGCTGGAAGCGGACATATTGATCGTGTGGTAGAGATGGCGCCTGATTCCGTGGTATCCATCTAATACATGTCATATCTGAAAATGCTTGAATCGCTGACTGGATTGCATTTTGCATCCCTGGACTGACTACAAACAAAACATAGATGTGAAATTATTATTGTACACTCATTTGATAGAATTGAACTGCACTCATGTAAGTACGCAGGAGTCTGCAGTGAGAAGTAGGTTATTGTCACTCACATCCTGGCTGGATTTCATATGGAATTATGTTGTTTTCCCACAAATTAACATTCGTCATGAAGTTTCTTTTCGTCTGAAACATGAAGGAATAATATCGAAAGAACACAAAGAAGACGTCTCAGAAATGAAGGATAATACTTCTTGTATGCTAAGGGTGATATTATTTCCTTTGAATTTGCTGAATGTTTATTGGATACTAGTATTTGGTCTGCTTAAATCAGAGGATCACTATTATTCTGCGAGTAAAGAACTAGCAAATTAAGAACTTAAGAAAACTTACCCTTTTTTCATTTATTCGGATGGATCTTTTAGCCTATCAAAATAAGAAAACAAAACAGACAGTTCTCTTCTTTTCTGTTTTAAACAATGTTCGTGTTTGTAGTTAGAAAAATGAGCAATTCGAAGTCATTCCTTAAGAATTTAAAAAGGAATTCCTTAAACTCACATTCTCAGGATAATGGTGGCGATCGTACTTCGCAGCTTTGGCCGCGGCCTTTAAACGTGGATTTACTCCCTTTGGCTGTGGCAAGAGATATAATATACATTATATCAGCATGGAATTATTTAGTTGTTTAAGTAGTTGAAAAAGACCATAAAATCAAATTTACATATCCTGATGATTTGTAATAAACAAGAGCACCGAAAGTGCATGGTTACATCTGTTCGCAAGAGCATATCTATATAGATCAATCTAGTATTTTACATGTATTTCTCCTTGCAAATTACTTTTCAATTAATTCTGTTAATCACAAGAGGAAAAACTACCCCGTCCCACCAGCACATAAGTGTGTTACCAAACACCCTACAACTCTGTTGCAAAGGAATAGTAATTAAACTATTGATTATTTAAACTTTCTGAGTGTGGTCGGCCGAGGTCATCGTAAACAATAATTGTCTGTAATAGCTCTGCTATTGGCGAATCTTGGTCAAAACCATTCTGTGAAAGAAAATTAAATTACTCAATTTTTCAAGAGTTAATTTGTATTAAAAACAATGTTAGATAATTAAGAAACATAAAAGTCGTTCTACTATTTAGAATTTAAAATTAATTGATAATTCTTAAGCCTTATTTTTTATCTTTAAAAATGTCTTGTCTACATAACTCGTAGAGAAACTCTTTATTTCTACACATATTATTTTTTGGATAATTTTTCACCATAAACAATAAACAAGACATTTACTAAGTTTACTTCATCATTTTCTGCATATAACTTGAATACTCAGATTAAGGAAGCAGGAGGTTGAGACACATAAATACCCTCGCCTCTTGCCATATTAAAAATCGTTATGAATTGAGACTTTCCTATATGTTGATGTTTCACTCCGAAAACCCCAAGAATATTTTATGTTGTACAATTTATATGGTTTAAAATAGTAAATGTAATCTATACATGTATACGATCAATTTTGTAAACGATTCAAGTTCTTTACTAACAAGCTGATGAAACAAGTATTTAATCCTTTCATTTCAAGTTTTATAATCGATTCAATGGCCTTATCAGCAACTACGAACTCACAGTAAGTAAAATTCTGGCCAAAAGTTCTTCAAACTAATAGTTAGGGTCATTTTTAAACCCTGAAATTTCTACGAAGTTTCCCGTTGACCATTCATAACAAGGAGCACGGGTAGATAGGGGAAGCTTACTACTCCATGTCACCTGATCCTACCTTTGATGTTTTGAGGCCCATGTTTCCTCTACTTCCGAATTTGATTTGTTTGAATGAACTTCAATCATGCTTTCTGTTCCAAATCTCCATATCTTATTACAGGTTCTGTTTTTTGTCACAAGTGAATATCCTTTTTTTTTAATTCCAGTCGCTATGTTTATTCAAAGAGAATATTTTTCTTTTTCCCCATTTGAATATTAATATATAGATCAAAATGATCCTTTGATCTTATTGCTACGTTTTGACATTACAATGTCGTCATGATATAATTTCTTGTCAATTTTTGCACATCAATATCTTTTAAATCATTATAATTTTATATTTTTTATTATATATTTTCAAAAACTGTATGTGTCAATAAAATAGAAACAATCTAGACGATATGTATAAGTGTTTGAACATGGCAATTGTATGGACTAAACCACTTAAGAAACAATAATTCTCTCACAAAATACAAATAATTACCCAATTTTCTATCAAATTTGGACTCCAAAATTCCCGAAGCTCAAGTCCTTCCCAACTATTCCAAAAATTATTGAAAGAAGATTGGAAAAATCCTCGTTGATTTGAATCTGAAACAAAATATAAATGATCTTTTAGATTTAACGTTTGTTATAATAAAGGATCTATAGGACTGGCACAATAATTGGTCAAAACATTTGAATCTTGTACAATGTAACAAAACTATTCATATCAGAGTGCCAGACTTGTGAAGTTAAGACCAAAGGAGACCAAAGAGAAAGAGAGAGAGAGAGAATAAAATTTGTGATTAAGTGGTAAAAAATTGATTGTAACATTGATACGTGTAAACAAGGAGTGACTCTTTGTAATTACTTGCACAAGAGAAAAATAGAATCATAAATGATAGTCTTAGATTGAGCATTTTCTTTTGTTAGGTCATTCCAATACAGAACACGAAGTATTAATCACGAAGACAGAGCATGATGAACCAAGTGAATTCTGAAGCAACTGTAGATTTTACCTTTTCGGTGTAATGTCCCATTTTTTCTTTCGCCACTGCATGCATGAAGATGGAGTCCAAGAATTAGTAGGAAAGCAAATTGAAGCTTCATGTTGAATCTCTTAATGTCCTCAATTGTAGATGTTAGTTATTGCAACTTATTTATAGTATTTAGACGCTAATTATTAAAGATTTACTTTCTTGATAAGAGAGATTATTTTAGATGTTTTGTTTCATAAAAGTTATAGAGTGGGATGGGAGTTGAAAAGTACATTTAATTATTTTTCGGCAAGATAATTTATTTCAAATGACAAACATTAAGTTCGTGCACCTATCTCATGAGTTTTGATCCGGTAATTAAATTGCACTAGATGTGTAAATAGCTTTCATTTTGTTATTATAATCGATACATTTCCGGTTCTTATAAAAAACAAATTGCACTTGGTTGAGAAAAACAACCTAGTATTGTAAATACCTGTGATTTTAGCATAAATACAAAAGTTGTTCTTAAAGTTCGAGGACTAGCGCCACAAAACTATACTGTAAAACCGCTAAAGACACATTTATGAATTTTACAACGGTGAATGGGCATCCTTTTTTTTTATTTATTTAATAAACTATACATCGTTTGTTTAATTTATGGTATGTCCAGGCGGCGCATTACAATTAGTAGAGAGCATTGGTATTTAAAATTCTATTAATTTACTTATGTATTATCATAAATGACACAATCGTACCGTTAATTTGCAATTTTTACCCTATCCTGTAAGTTCTTTGAAATGATATCGTTAATTTAATATGACATGTACAAATAATAAAGGGGTTGTAATGTCGTCAGAAAAGAGGTGGGCTTATTTTTCATATAAAGCTTCACCCCCGGAAAAACAGGCATAGATCTAGCAAACATTTAAATGGGCTTATGAAAAATAAAATGCATTCAGAGTACATTTTAATGCCCAAAAAAGATTACTAGAATACATAGACGAGTGGTGTAAAAGTTAATGACGATTTATAGTAAGGGTGTTCAAAGTACATGTATGTCACGTCGAAAATTGCCATTAATCATGAGTGTTAGATGTTTAAGTCCGACAATCAAATATGCTTTTATCATCACGTGAGGATCTTTCCTTATGTTTAGATCTATTTACAGAAGGGATGGCAATCGAATACAAAATTGTATACAAAATCGCAACCGACCGTTCCGACCGATTAACCGGTTAAAAAAGGAGGTGCACAATGGCAATATGTAATAAAGATTCTGTGAAAATTCCATTAAATTTCCCTCAGTGGTATAAGAGGAACCGGAGTTGTGGATCCATAAGAGATGGGTACCCCAAAGCGTAACAGACGGACGGAGGGACGGACGGACATACCGATTACAGTATACCCTCCCACTTTTCAAGTGGGGTATAATAATGGAAATATATAGAATAATGAGAAAAATTGTTTACATTGCAAACAATTACAAATCATATGAGCACGTGAAGCTTTATATAAAATTAATGATTTTCAATTATTGATAATTTTCTAACAAACATATGTAGACATTCATAATATATTACATAATTTTTGCACTTGCAATCTATTCAACAATTTCTCTAATCACTCTGAGAAGAAAGAAAGATTTATAGAAATATAATGATTTCTTTTTTGCTTTCAACTGTGCATGCTTAACACAATATTTATTCATCCGTTTAATATTAATTCTGTCAGAATTGTTATATCTGTCTATTGTCTGGGTTAGTATTCTATACATTTCAATATATTTATGAAATTCGGAGTTCCCTAAAGTTTTGTTCTTTTAAAATAATACATGTTAAACTTAAGGACCTCAATTTTTACTTTTAAAAAAGTTACGCCAAACACTTAAACATCTTTGTACATGTATATCGCTCATTAAGTTAAGATACTTTAAGTAATCACAAATTCACTAAAGAAGTAAGGAACCATTACCTAGAAGTAATTTTAACTACTTATCATAAACCTACCTGATAAGCATACATAAATAACAATGCTAAAATTATTCTGATTTTATTTCTGAGATTAGAATTACACACAACAACGGCGCGACCGATCTCCGCCACACAGTCCTCTCAGAAATCTTCCACCGCAGTAGTCCGAAGTACTTTGGCATGTTCCCCTTCTCAACAAGCATTGTATATCCGCCCCTGTCAACAACAAAAATATATACAGTGCAGGGAAATAATTTTGTTACAGCATCAATGCTGATTTTGGTGCTTCCTATGCTTGCTGATTTTGATGCTTCCTTTGCTTGCTGATTTTGATGCTAGTTATCCTTATCCTGATCCTGGTTTGATCCTTATCCTGATGCTGGTTTGAAACTAGGTCAATGCTAGTAATGCTACCGGAAGTAGGATTATCCTGCCGGAAGTGGATAATTCAAAAAACAGCATCGCTATTTTAAGCCATTAAAAATAATTTTTGGGGTAATTTTTATTTGTAATTTGTATTAAATGACTTTCCTTTATCTGTTTTCACTTTTTACCGAAAAAATTAGCGATTTTTAACGAATTTCGTTTTGTCATATTGCAATCGTAAAAAAACAAAATGGCGACATAGTGGAAGTTGGAAGTAAATCTTCATCTTGCGAAGTTATCGTTACATAGTTATTTGATATTGATTGCAGCTAAAATGCGATGATTTATCCTTTTTGTGATGCGATTTCAGTAGGTGGAATAGCCCTAATGTGTGCAACGTGTAAGCATGGAAACGTGATGGACAATGAACATGATGAAGTTTATGTCAAATCCAGATGAAAATTTATTGCGTGTCCTGTGAATATTTTAGCGAAAATATTATGCTTTAGCCTAAATGGAATTTTAAGTCGTAATCCAAGGAACCAATAGATCATCAGTACAGTCACTACAACCACTCAGAGGGTATGTAAACAATGCTTTTTTTTTAAAAATAAGATTATATGAAAATAGTAAAGATTATGTGAAACAGATTTAGTGTAACAAAAAATTAAAAACTCAAAATTCTGAGCGATTAAGGCATTTCAACATGTTAAACCCATGTGATTTTAAAGGTCAATTTTTACAATTGAATGAAAAATAAATGATTTTTTTTAAATTTAGAATCTGCAGATGCAGTATTCTGTAATTAATCCACAAAGTATCAAGTCAAATTATACATAACCCATTGTTGCAACCACGGCCAAAATGTACAACCTTCTCCCATTCTGACCGTGGTCAAATGAGAAAGAATATTTTGTAGCTCGATCATTAATATTTTGTAGCTCATTAAAATATTGACCATTTGCAAATAAAGCAAAGTAAGATATTTTACTTTGATCATGATACCTAGTTAGAATGATCTAACTGTGTCTCGGTACAGGCCCTCACCACAGTTAGAATTTGTCCCATATACTTGCAATGACACTAGCAAATCAGAGCGGATCCGCTCCGAAATGATTTTGAAGAATATAAAAAGATTTGCATTGGAATAACTGCCAAAATAATCAAAACAAACCTTCTTGAGATTGCTTATGCCTTTTATCCCCAAAAAATAATCTATATAAATACGAAAATCGAATTAATTTTCTCAACGTTTTTCTCTCGATTCAAATTTATTACCTGCCATGTTTACATTCGGAACTCTCTAGATTGTTCCTAGTAAATGCACTATGCGAGTTATCGCACGTGTTCCTTTCTGCTACATTACGAATGCACAGAACGAATTCTATCGTTAAACCGGGTCCATAGGACAATATCATTTTAACGATAGAACATTCTATTTACATGATACCCAGTCGCAGTGTAAGAAACACTGTTGAATGAATGTAAATTGATCATTTCAATTGGGATGGAAAGAAACCCATGTTTACTTACAATGTCATGTGACGTCACAATAAAGATTGAGGCATCAAGATAAAGATTAGGAAATTTTTTGATCAAGCGGCCAAGAGCAGGAGAGCTTCATGCTTACAACAATGTGGTAATGTACATATAAAACCTGACCGACTGATAACCAAGTCCACTCAAACATAGTATATGTATTTCAACATTTGAACCAATCTAGAAGTCAATTCTTAAACAATAGTATGCATGGTTACGGATTTTATCTTTGCAGTCTTAGTTAGGCTGTTCCCTATCAAGTACTGTCCTGTGTCTGGTTTACGAGTAAAATCTAGATTGTACTTAAGGCTTTAAACAGATATATAATTTTTTTAGAAGGCAGATATGTATCTATCCTTATATTTGAGCTACAATACAATGTCAATATGTATCAAATATTTGAATTAGTCATGTTGATCAGGAAGTCTTTTTTTGTATTTAACAAGATGTGTTTGTGAAACACTGTGCGGCCGGCGGTAACAAAGTTAAAAAAAACTGTTTTAGCATATAGGTCACAGTCTAGGTCATAAGGTCATTGATCTCAATGTCATTTGAAAGAATTTTATTAGTGGAATATGCATATGAATATGAAGTCTCCATCTCCTATGATTCAAAAGTTATGGTAAAAGTTCGAAAGAACTATTTAAAGCATGTAGGTCACAGTCAAGGTCACAAGGTCATTGAAGTTGGTGTCTTTTTAAGTTGAGTACGCCTGCCAAATATCAAGTCTCTACCTCTCAAGAGTTAAAAAGTTATGGCGAATGTTCAAATTGACAATAGACAGACAGATAAACAGCTGAACAGATAAACAGACAGGACATAAACAATATACGCCTCAGATCTATCGATCCGAAGGCATAAAAATTTTAAGAACAAACCATTTCTTCACAATTATTTATGAATAATTTTCATTTGATTTAAAAGAATAAGCTGTACACTTGGTATATCCGCTGTAAAACAAAATTATTTGATATAAGTAGTGAGAATTATTACTGGTATGTATTTTTATATAAAAATTTTGATTTTAAAAAAATAAAATATGTTTATCGTATATAATTAACACAAAATATAAGTATCAACAAAAAAATGCCTTATTCTTTTTGCGATATTTAAATATTTTTACATACATATTGATCGATATACGTGTACTTAATCCTCACACAGAATCTTTATTATCATAATTGATTAATCATTTCAGCCTCAATGGCTCCTTTTAAATTTTACTGGAGTTAAAAGAGAAAAGATGAGTGTTTGAAACTGTGATCATTAC
This sequence comes from Saccostrea glomerata, assembly GCA_003671525.1. Classification (NCBI taxonomy): domain Eukaryota; kingdom Metazoa; phylum Mollusca; class Bivalvia; order Ostreida; family Ostreidae; genus Saccostrea; species Saccostrea glomerata. Next base: position 432,855 of record PRKT01000294.1, on the reverse strand, counting down.
TTTGATATTTAATAGCCAAATTATGTTCAATTTGTGAAGTTACTTATTGTCATTGTGCCCCTATTTCATAGCAGAAGTACTTTAAAGTTTTAGTAGTCAGTGACAATTTATTTTCTTTTACCTGGAAAAAAAAATTAAATAAATTGCTCTAAATGTGTAAAATTCTAAAATAATTTCTTCCTAAGTTTGTATTTTGTATATTTGTGTGATGAGTGTACACATTACTCACTGTATAAAGTTAACAACTGTAGTTAAAACTGTATTTATAGCATTGTTTTTTTAATATTTGGCATTTTTTGAAATTAACCTAATTCATGTTTCATATTTTTCAGGCCCATGACAGAGTAAACAAAGCAGAAATTCCTCCAGGATTAAAGTATGCTGGTCTTCTCTTTGGACCTAAATCCAGCTAATGAAATTCTATCTGTTAAAATAGTGAAAATTCAAGCCAGAAACTTCTGTTAATAAGACAGTGGCATTAAAACCGATGTGATGATGTGCGCCAAATCCATTGATGACATACATATATACATTTTAAAGTTATCTCCCACTTAGATGTAAAATGAAATGGACAGAATTTAAAGTTTAAAGTGGATTTCAAGTGATTTGTGTATTGTACATATTAATTAGATATGAGATGTATGTAAATAGCAATGCATCCCTGCTCTTTTGTACAATCTTACAACTGTTCATGATGATTGTCCATATATAAATTGATTTTATAGAATAAATGAAAACATATATTTTACAATAGTGTGATGTTTGTTTTAAGTATAATGT
>PRKT01000294.1:401787-412061 GCA_003671525.1 Saccostrea glomerata | reverse complement strand
TGTTCTCTTGATGAAGATGATGTAAACAAGACACATTAAAAAGTTGCAATGAAGCCAATAGAATCCAAGACGTAAAAGATAGATTTATATCATTGAATTGAAAATACCTTTAAAGTTATATCAGATACGGAACATTTCTTTGCAAATGCATTTAAAGTCCTTTAATCATGTAAACCCTTAGATGAAAAAGTCACAAATTGTTCATAACTGTTCTAAAAGGATTTCAAAAGATTTTTTTAAGGAGACAATGTACCAGTCATTACCCTAGAATACAGTTTTGCATTTAGTTGAGGATGTTCTTCAGATTTGTCCAACTGAAATCCCTCATGACTGTTCTACATCCTGTAAAAGTTGGTGCTGAAAGAAGTTTTTAACCTTGGATGTACATAACGTATCTGATATAACTTTAAAGGTATTTTCAATTCAATTATATAAATCTATCTTTTACGTCTTGGATTCTATTGGCTTCATTGCAACTTTTTAATGTGTCTTGTTTACATCATCTTCATCAAGAGAACATAACTAGAATCCTCAGACTAAAGAAAACAAATCATATTCGGCCTTATTTCACATTCCCTTGTGTTACCTAAAACTTCATTTGTGTTATCATTTTTAACCATCATATATTTTTAGCACTTCATTATTTATTGTTACTTGAATTGCAATATCCCACCACATTTGTTTTCTGCAATACAATGAACACAATTACCACTCCATATGCAATACGCTTGTTTCATTTTTCTATCTTTAATCCTTGCTGTGTCCCTTGAGTAACTGAATTTGTCTATGGTGTTACCATAGGTTACTTTAAAGAGCATAAAAGGGGATATGATTGCATTACATAATGAATTTTGATATTTCAATTTATTCAAAAGAAATAAAAGTTGTATATTTTCCTACAGAAACAAAAGAACATGCAAGAGTATATTAATAACATAAATATTTAATCGTTTTTACATCCATTGTGTTACCAAACATTGTCCTTTGTGTTACTCAAATTATTTATTGAATTAATTTATAGCTCATGGAAACATAATATGAAAAATAAATGCCAATTTGATAAAAATATTTCTGTTATTTTATATTGTAATAAACTTTACACAAATGTTGTATTAAAATTGGGAATTTAAAGGGTTTTTTTTTCAATTGGTCCGCGGAGTTACCCAATTCTGTCCTTTGCATAACCAAGACTGCAAAATCATATGATTTTCAAATGGTAAAAACATTTAGTAAATAATTTGGCATTTTAAAACAAAATTAGTTACTGGATAGTTTTAAATAAGGGAGGAAAATAAAACATATGACTCCAACTTTCATTCTTTTTAATTATTTTCTATGTAAATTGTCCATGGAGTAACTAGATACATCCTTAGAGTAACTTTTCTTGCAGTAACAAAATGGACAGTAACACCAGGGAATTATTATATAAATAATTGGAAGTATAAAAGCAATAACTGACTTATGAACATAAAGCACAGCTCCTAGATGATAGGTATTTTGTTATAAACTTGCTCAATGCATCAAAGAAATGGCAAATTAATTTATCATCACAATATCGAAGTAACTCCTAGGACTCAAAAATAAATTACTATTGCAATCAAACTTGCCTTCAACCACATATTGTGCCTATGGTATAAAAGATCTGTGTAAAGTGTCTCATGATATTTTGGCGGGAACAAGACCAAAAGAAGGAGGCTGATAGTGAAGAGTTTCTTTAGGAAAGATAACTGTTACAGATAACTTTTATGTCCTGGTAACTCCAAGGACACGGCCAAAATAACACACACTTAACTTAAAAAAAATCATATTCTTACTCTTTTTCAATCACATTTTAGCATGCATTTAGACAGTATTTAACATGTACAACACAATAAAGGTCATTTTACACTGCTTAATTATATTTACTACATCAATAATCAGAGTTGAAGTCAAACATCCGGCCAAATCACAAGCAATTCTCTTTAATTTTACTCAGGTTGAAGGACTTTTTTCAGTATTCAAGTCAATTTTTAAACGCACTTAATTTTTTTCTATACTTGTAGATTGTTGTTAAATTCATCGGGTAAAAAAAAATGGATTTTTATTGCAAAATTTTCAAAAAAAGCTTGTATAACAGGAATTTGGACATTTTTTGAAAATGACCCTTATACGAATTGTTAAGCATGTATTAACCCATTTTTAAAAAAAATAAAAATAAGAAAAAACATTGTTTTTTAAAAACCATTTTACTATGATGTATATACCGGTATTTTAATGATGTCAAGGACATATATTAGAGACCAAAGTCCTCCAATGCATTTTAATATGAAACAAATTAATGCTTAATATATATTTTTTAAATAATGCCTTACATGCATTTTTTTTCTCAAAAAAGGTCCTTTTAATTAAAGGATTTATTTATGTCCGTGTTAAAATAATTTTTTGGCTTACCTCTAACACAACATTGTCTATTAGCTGGTCCAGCACAGTATCCTTGTTTGAATTATACATGATACAAGGTTCCGATGTATACTGACATCTACCATTTAAGGACCAGCATCGAGAATCACCTCCTAAAGTGACGAAAAAAAAAAACATTTAGACTAATATGAATGCAATAAAATTGTTTGATTTAAAGATTTTACTTTTCATAATGCACACATACGTTAAAATTGAAAATTTCTTTTTGCGGACGATAGTAGGGTAGCGTTACCTTCTACAGTGAGAGGACCAGGGTTGTTGACTAGAAAAACAAACAGAAGATACGTTACAGCGGACTCTCTCTTTAAAATCATACTGAATTCGTACTCTGAACTTATTTTATCCAGTAGGCGTATCTTCAATTTATACATTAGGAACAATACAGCGACCTTGATGTGTAAAAATTACAAAATGGATGACAGGATAATTAATGTCTCGTAAAATCAGAACTATTTCACAATATGTTTTCTGATTTTCAATAATGCTGATTTTGTTGTTTTTGGTTAATTATGCTTCAGGAAAAATCAAAATGTTGCATTTGACATGACTCAATCCATATGTTTCCATATTTATTTATTTGATGATATACATCAATATATATCAGACAAGTCTAGTGCTGCGAGGCTGTAACGCAACGAAACTTACATAATTATTTGAAATTAATTTGGCTCTGGGCAATTCTCTCACATACGGTATAATTACTACAGAAACTGTATTTTTTTCTTAATACATAATTATAATTACGATAAAGTTTCATTAAGATCCTGTGATTAAGGGTTTCATAAGCTTTAGTGACCCAATTGCAACTCAAATATCTTGCTTGGAAATTAAAACATTTATACGAGGGGTGTTCAATAAATGATGTTCTGGGTGCTCGGAAAGAAGCAAAAGCCGCTTTTCAATGATTTAGTCTTCATAATTTAACTTATTGATCTCTTTTAATTAAAACATATGTCCGTAACATTTTTTATCCAATTTCTGATTGATTTTAGAACCCATTTTTGGGTATGACCCTTAGTATACTGGAAAATGGCAGATCCAATGATTTCCTGGACTTGTTTCTACCTTCTGAAAGGTGTTTTTTTTTCATGTTTGGAAATAGAAACAAGTCAAAAGGTCAAAGATCTGGCGAATGTTGTTAATGTGAAAAAAACATAAACTTTCTGTTTATCCCGAAAACATTTTTACTCTTCAGGGCGTGCGGGTTTGGACGCGGTCATGAAGAAATTTAATGTAGTGGATTACTGATTCTGGGTCCTTCCTCTAATAAACCTTTTCAATTTTTTTTTGCCTTCCAGTTTGCTCCAGGAATTAAACTGTTTCCCCCAATACGAATTTGAAAAACAATATCAAACAAACGTGGATAACTACAATTACTGACATTTTAAAATAATTTTTAAGACATTCGTACACGCTGTCGTTTTCACTCATTTTTCAAAATATAGGGTGACCTTTGACTAATGAGTTTTTTTTAATTATTGAAATCCACCTGCTCATTTGTTTATAACAGGCATTTGTTGCTGTAAATGTTACATATTTCAGTGAATATTTCTTTGAGATTTTTAACAAGTTTTACAGCAGTTTTATGTTCATTCTAGTTTACTTATTCTTTACCATTCATTTATAATGCAGTGTCTCGAATAGCCTTTGTTTTCCAGCTTCCTACAATAACACTATGTGATGAAAAGTGGTCACATGAACTGTTATAAATTCATTAATGATTAAATAATGACAGAAAGTCAAGCTTAATGTCATATGATATCTGTATTGTATGTCATACAGTTCAAGACATTATTTATTGAACAGCTCTCGTAAGCAGTGTAGTCAAAACCCATGCATTTTTTTTACTGTTCAAATGTGGACTGCACTCTTAACAAAATAAATCTTAGCACAAATATACATTATTAAGAGAAAAAAAACACATAATGATGTGATACCTATTATCAAGAACCCCAAAAATCTTATTTTGAAAAATACATATAGATCGATACATGAAAAAACCGAAAGCGTGAGTGGGAAACAAGTACATGTACTTTTCGTAAATTGAATAATATATATGTACGAACAGATTAATGTATTAGGAGTGCATGGTCATCTCCGTTCTGTAAATAATGAAAAATGTGAAGAAAACTATCAGTGATTGGTCTAAAAAGAACCCTACAAACAATAGTACTTATAATTCAAAATATAGTGAACGACGATATCTTGAATATCAACTTAAAATTTGACATCCATCGTTTCTTCTTTTTTATCGAGAATATAATACAATATAATATAAGTATATTATATTGATTAAAAAGCATTGCATTGTATACTCCTTCTCATATGCAAGTGAAGATTTTTCATGATAATTTCTACAGTAGTTCAAACACAGATTTGCCTATAAAGGAATGTTTAGCAGGAGATGAAAGACTCTGTCTCAAAAGTTGACGTAATTCTAATTTTATTTCTTCATTTTTTTGTTCATACGTAGAGCATGCTCTTGCGTATTGAATCAATTGAGATATACATGTAAATAATCTGTATGAAGGTGATGAAGGTATATTGCTGCAAAAGTAAGGGAAGTAAAAGTCAATGTTTATCAAATAGCCTGGTTATTAGATTACCATTAACGTCTTTTTCAAGTAAAATATTAGTCTTTTAGATAATATTCATTGATAAAATAAGTTTTCAATTTTTATGAAAAGATAGAGTTTTCCCCAACAACATATTATCAATTAATTTAGTTTTGCTAATGACCAATTTCAAGATGCGCAAATTTTTAAGATCTTTTTTTTTTTTTACAAAAATGTTGTCTTTTAAATAATAAAGCCCTTTGTTTTCATTTCATCTTGAAGAATGACTGCATAAAATGTACACATATCCTACATATTTTGATGTTAATGACTTTTGAAGCAATTGTTTTTGTAATTTTTTATAATCATTCGAATAACATATTTTGAAATATTGAAAAAAAACAGGTACATATTTGTTCTTTTAGTTTATACTCGGGTAAAGTTAGAGAATTGCAACTTTTGAAGAAATAGTAAATATATTCTACCTGTAATACACAGATAGTCTCAAATGAGGAATTTACATGTATGCAGCATTATTCTTCATTAATTATCAACCTCTACTGTTTCCAGACGCTGTAGTAAAACAATTAACTTTAATTTACACTAGCAATAATTATGTAAACTTGTATTGATTCTTTCAGTGTGATGTTACAACGTTATATTTACCTAAAATTATTTTCAAATTAAATGATACCACCTGTTACAGTCTCGTCTAAAAATGGGCAAACAATTTTATAGTGCCTGTGAACATATTTAACCTTGGAAAACAACCTGCATTGTCAGACAATAAGGATGTCGTGACACATTTTTTTAGAAAGGAGAATTTTTTTTTTAAATTCTCAAAAGCTTTACAACGCCTTTCATCTAAATCAATCGAGACAATCAAGTATATTAAACGAGAACGCGTCTTTAATTTTTGCGTGAGGTATAATGTTTTTGACCCGTCCGTCAGAGTGTCAGTCATTTAGTCAGTCCATCTGTCCTGTTTTTCGTCAGCGCAATTCCTCACAAACCGCTGCACAGAATTTCCTCAAACTTTGCAGATATTTAGGAAACAATGTGTAGATGTACATGTAACCAGGAAATTCTTATTCCTTTAATTGTTTCAAGGATTTTCAGCACTTTGAGCTTTGAGGAAGAGTGGGATATTTGAGCTTGTTCACTTAAGCTTTTATTTCATTTCTTATAGCTTAAATCATGAAATTAGATCTACTATTAAAGAAGTTTTACTTGTCTGAATGTAAAATACCCATGCGTGAAAAGTTATTGTTCTTTGCAAAAATATCGGTAAATGTGAATAGAAAAATAAAAAGTAGCTATAGGACAATTTTCTTCAATTTGTAAAAAAAAAACGATTTATTAAACAATTAAACACATTGACCAAAATTATTTTTAAGGGTAGAAAACAATTCAAATATGCGACTGTGACAAAAAACCGAATTGTCCTCATAACAGAAGTTACGTCCAAATACATTTATATGCCTATAAACATCACTGCTGAGTACAGGTTCTTAGTGGGAGAAAACAAAGAAAATGAAAATATAAAACTTTTTTTTTATATGTTTAGATATTCAACTTATTCCCGAGTAATGAGATAAGAAGCACGAATCTTTTTTTTATTTAATACGTCTCCTTAATACGACAAGTTGCTAATAACAAATTCTTAATATCTAGTCTAGGATAAGAAAACAAGATATTTCATTTTATAAAAATTGTATCCCTCGTTAGTACTTTAAGAATTTGCTATTTCATATATAAAAAAGGTGCTTTTTGAGGCTGTTATTTATTCAAAATTCATTTTACCTTTTCCGTTATCGGTATATTTAAATACATGCATCACCTAGATAACAATACATATTCAAACTGATTCTTTTACAGATACTTCAACATCGAATTCGAATAAGTTATTTTACATTCATTACTTTCATTAAAATTGTTATAGAGATGTTTGAAAAAGATACATTAGATATGCACATTTTTTTCTGTTGGTCCCTGATTCCAATGACATAATGCAACCTGTTACAGCCTCGACAGAGAAAAATAATTTTTGATAATATCTAACCATTCCATTTTAACTTGACATTGTCCAACAATGAGGACCTCGCGATGCTTTTGTTGCAAACAAGGAAAAAAATAGCACTTTACAAGGAATAAAACTAAGAAAATAGTATTATATACTACGTTGTTCTTAATAATCAGCCATACATGCATTTCGCAAGAAGATGCCTCTACTTCTGAAATGTTTAGATTAGAATTAGTAATGTACTGTATATAATGCATTAAAAAAATATTACCAATACAAACACTTAACTGGCATTTTTCACGATTAGATTAATTTTGAGAGAGTTTATTACCTTGATAAAATTGCTTTGAGCAACATTTAACATTGGAATTATTTTCATGTGAAGTTGTCTAAGTCATCACAATTATTTGAGTTTTCTATAATAAATTATAAATAGAAAAAAAAATGATTGATTGATTTTGAGATTAAGCCAACGACAAGTGTTTTCTTATTTTCACGTACTAGTAATATACTTTGATTAAATTCTGCATCCTTAAATACAAATGCATTGTGATTATATAAATGAAGATGAAAAAAAAATAATTTAAGGTGAAATTTGTTCGATAAAAACAAATGACCAAGGACAGATGGGGACATAAGTAGGACGGTAAGTCTATTTCATATTATTTTGATTTACGTACTGTTAAAACACAACATCAGTTACAAAATTATATGCACATACGTGTAATTGAAATCAATTTAAATCTATACATTCATATATACATTCATATTATAAAAAGAAATAATGCAATATTCATAAAAGAATCATGTCAAAATTGACAAAATTGTGTCACTAAATTGTATCTCCCTTTAAGATCTTTGACATATCTTTGATATTACATAAAGCATTGTTTGACTGGGTTTTAATTAGGATCACATTAAAGAAAAGACCTTCGTAAAAACCCGTTAACTTTTTAAATGATTAACGCTCTATCGCTCCGTGTTTAAAGTCTCTTTACAAATGAAAAAATGAGCTATCTTAGTGAACTGCACATTTTCTCAATGTAAGTAAATATTTATTTTGTTTTTACAATATTAATAGAATTGTAGCGAAGAAGCAATTTTTATGGAAAAAAAAACTCATGACGGTATTGAAATCACATATCCGCAGAATACTTTTTTTCTTGAAAATAATACAAACATATGCATGGCTACAAATTGAAAATAATATCTGATTCTCTTTATCTCGTAGATTCCAAGTGATTATAAAAAATAATCTTAGCTTTACATACAATTATGATATAATTAAAAAGAGCTTAGAAAAATACATGTATAGTGTTCTAATACAAGCTCTTTTAGCAATGCGTTCAGAGAATACATAAATAAAAATAATAATACGGATAAGATATAAATATATACCGTATAAATTGTCTAAAAATATATTTAAAAGGGTAATTCTTACCTTAATTTTCTTCATTTAACCCAGTTTTTAAAAAATAAAATGCCGAGAAAACTCCCTTTTTTCTTACTATTCAATAACGGTGTGATATATGCGTGAGGCATCTTTTATAAAATGTTTGTTTACTCTCTCCCCACTCTTAGTAAAGGGTGTGGGTCGTATGGAAGGTTGGAAAATTCTTTTTTTTTCAAAAATTATATTGTTCTTCTTGACAAGAATAAAGCACATTTTTGATTATCGTTTTCTGGGGATTAAAAATGTTATGAATCTATTAATTTTTAACAATCAGTTTTTTGTTGTATTTAAAGACCTACTTTGCTTCTTTATTTCAAACCTCGCACATTAACATTGTTAAAAACGTAATTGCTAAATGTACAATATACCGGTATCGTTTTTAACAAAAAAATGAAAAATGTACATTGTTATTGTTGTTGCTTTTTGTCTTTCATAAAAAAAATATTTATATTAAATTAAGGAGTATCTAATATCATTTGTTACATCCTTATAAATAGTTTTCTATATATTAATTACTAATAAAAAGTCCAACAAAAGAAATGTTTAATACATCGGTCTAACAATTTCACTATTTACCGGCCTGCCGGTCCAACTTAAGAATTGTTAGACCGGAACGTCACTGTTACGTCACAAGTAATTAATCATCATTCAATATCAGCGAAACGGGAAAAAAAGCCGTTAAGAGCTGCAAGAGTTGTTGCTACCAGCAAGGTAAGAATGAAGGGAAGAATATGTTTTGTGATATAATATATATGAAATTTAATTTTGTCCTTTCTCAGCTATTTTTTCATAATTACTCATTAAGCCATAATGTTCCTTATAAAGTAATTGATAATATAGTGTGTATCGATTAGATCTTAAGTGAGCACTGAAGGGTATAACAAAAGAGTTATAGACTGTGATTCGGGCAACATATGATTTGTTGGACCTGAAGGTGAAAATGTTGCCCTTCGCCTGCTGCCTCCGGCAACATTTTCACCTTCAGGTCCAACAAATCATATGTTGTCTTCATACCCAGTCAATAACAGTATATTATAATTCCAATGATTTACATATCAGCAAAGATGAAAAGAGATTATAAATCATTTACAAAATTAAGTAAAATTTGTGGTTATTATTTTTAAATGCTTAACAAATGTTATGAAAATTTGACATCACGATATTTTATAAGAAAAGGGTACAATTCATTACCACATTATGCAATCTTTACAATCTCGGCTGACACAATGTATTGTTTTATTTATCTGCAAACGTATTAACATAATTTAAAGGGGATGTACAAGCCATATTGGATCTAGTCTGGTGTAAAATAAGAAATACCAAGAATGCGCTTAATACTCTACTAAACTAGCCCAAAGTTACTCAAAGTGCTAATGCACTAATTACCTACTGTTATAGACCAAAATCAGTTAATAATTAAGTTTATTTTGCTTTAATTAGGAGGAAATTAATCACGTTAGAACTGCGCAGCTACAGCATTCATGAGATGAAAAATGCATTGAATATAGTGTTAGTTTGATTCATTGATAATATGGCTACAACCATTTGTTTCGCTTTTTTCTTGTCATTATCCATAATTCTTGAAAATTTGATTTTTCATCTGGGTGTCTTCCTGAGACCATGTGTTTCTTTCGTCCGCCATTCCTCTGTCACACAAAGTTCGAAGAGCATTGGTTTTAGAATATATGCGACCATAATAACATCAAGACAAGAAATTACTAAGTAATAATCATTAGGTTATATTACTCACTACTTTTATTTGTTGCATTGCATCGTCTGATTA
>PRKT01000294.1:317360-399688 GCA_003671525.1 Saccostrea glomerata | reverse complement strand
AACTGTTCGATAATAATACTAAATAAATTACTTCAAGCCATACTATAACACATTTCCTCTTTTAAAAGTGTTCATACTATTTGAAATATTTTGCAACTGTAATTCTCTTCTACATTTAAAGATTGTTATGTCCCTCCATATTAAGAAGAGGTCTGGAAAACAAAATTCTGTGCTAAAAATAAACCACGTGCTGCTATCCATGAACTACTTTCATGGTTCTTTACACTCTTTTTGAAGACAACGATACCTTGCTTTGAACTTGAAATTATCATTTAAAAGTGCAAAATTTAGACATTTTCTCAACAAATGGTTGTAGAGAGAACATTGATGCACAGTTTGCATATTTTTTTGGATTTTTTAAGGCTCTGCTGAATTCTGTAGCTGCACAGTTCTAAGGAGCATATCAAAAGCATTTTTCTGCAAAAGTATAGATTTTATATGCACAACATGCATTCAGTTATGAATATTTATTGTATCTTTATCATAAGGACTTAAAATTCGATCAAAATATGATGTATTTTAGCCATTTGAAGAAATGTTTACATTTTGTTCTCACAGCACTAAAGGTGGCCGTACATCCCCCTTAAATAAATTGCTCTAGTTTTATTGATAATGAAGAGTGCAAATTTGACCATTAAAATCTTAGTGGCTTAGTACAACAATAAATCCAAAGTTAGTAACTCAATAAAATAACCTCTATATGGTATTTGACCTCTTGACCTTGGGACTTGACCCATTTTTGCAACTACATAACCTTAACTAGTCTCAACGTTTGGACAGTTGGTGCAAAAGCTTTCATGTGTATGTACTGTGATAAGACATTTCCAAGGATATAGATAAAACAAAAAAAACAAAAAAACAAAAGAAGAAAAAAAAAAGAAAAGAAGAAAAACATTTCTTTTTAATTCTAAATTTTAATTTTGACTTTTGTGTTTGACCTACTTTGACGAAAATTAATGAAGCAATATTTTTGCTTGTCAATTTGACAATATCATCTAGCGATTTAACATATTTACATCTCTTTTATTTAAAGTTATGACACCATGCTATCAAATCTTTGTTTGACATAAATTATCCGAATACTAGCAATGTCCAAAGGAGATTTTGAAATAATATTAAAGGCCCCTTGCCTTGTTCAAATCTGAATTAATATCTTATCTATTAAAATAATGACGTAAAATATGATTAATAAGGAATCTTTCATACATAGTCATTGCTTTGTTAACACTGTCTATCTGATGTTGCATATTGAGCTGTTATCAAAATTTAAAATACCGCAATGCGACATCTACAAATATGATGTATGAATATAAATAGCGTGTCATGATTTTTGATCTCAGATTATTTTTCTGTCCTAATTTTTTTTCATTTAGTGGATAGAAAAAAGTATTAAGCTCCTTAAAAAAAGCAAAATAATCTGTCGTCTATCCTTTAATGAATTTAGAGAAAAATATGGGAAAAATATCGTCCAGTATTTATTTGTAGATGAGACCTGAATAAAGTTTAGAAATTTTAAGCTTATTTGGTTAAAGATTGATAATAAAATTGGCAAATACTTGTTCTTTCCAGTTTTAGGCTATTTAGGGTAAAGCTCAAAAATGCAAAACTGTATGAAATAAATTACTTTCCAGACAACAAAGTCTCTGTAAAAAATGAATTAAACCTGCTATGCTCATCACATTTGATATCTAGCCTTAGTAATTAGACTTTAAGGTTACTTTGTACATATAGTAATGAAAAGGGGACTGTAATATTTTTTTTTTAGATACAATGTCATCACAGCACAATTTTATTTCATTTTTTATTTGTTTGCTAGAAATACATATCTATAATCAACGTACATGTATTGTTGTCTTTTTTTAAGGACAGCAATTTTCTTATACACGTGTACTACATTTTTATGTATATGTCCTGGGTTCGAATCCCACAGTAGGATGTAAAGACAGGCATTTCTATCATATCAAAGGATATCCAACTCCTCCTATAAGTATGCTACTACCTAAAATTTAATTATACTCTCAAGAATTCGCGGGTATATTTAGAAAGCATAAGTCTTTTCTCGGAAAATTTTTACTTTTTAAAGAAAATTAAGTTTGATATAATTTACAAAAACCTCTGATAAACGTAAACATTATTAACGATTGCATCAAGATAAAAGAGTTTCTTCATCACCACCACGCTGTACGTGACTTCTATTAATAGCTAAATTTTCCTAAACAAAAAAGTCTACAGACAACAATACCCCGGAGTTTGATAATTTCTTTGAGTAAATAATATAGTTGAAAATCATCTATTTCTCCTAAAAAGTTCTGCTAGAATCCCACTGTCTTGTCAGTAAAATAATTATACCACACATTCTCATAAAACTTTACACGATGTTTTGAATTTTATACACATGAACCGATATTTTTCGTAAAACCATGCTTAACTCGGGATTCTAGCAGCTCTTTCCCAGTATTTCAAAAGGCAAACTTTCCATCTGTACAAATCTTATGTTCGTAAGTATCCAGCTTACACTCTGCTGCATTATTTTGTCATGAATGACAGAGAAAAGGCCGACCAGGATACGTATATAGCTTACAGTCTTTGAAAGAGAATATAATCGCTTCACGACGTCCAGTTTTATTGTTGTGTAAAAGAAGTCTAATAGATCTGTCTTTAGGAATCGATATCTTTTAAAAAGGCAATATTATACATTATCTGTTAGTATCTGACGTAATATAACGATAGCAAATTGTAAAAATTTAAATTTTATATCGATTTCAGCGCTATTTATTAGGGGTTAGTCATTAAACCTTATAAACTTTATAATAATTAAATAACCCAATTTCGACCCTGCTCTTTGATTCCGTTTTGTTGTTTTGTAGCTTCGATAATTTTGATAAATATAAAGATGTATTTTATCTTTTTTAAGTCAATTCTGTTGTTCAAATATGTGTACAAAATTTGTTTGGAATATGACATGAAATAAAATAGTTATAACAAAAGTCAACGAACTTTAAAATGTCATGTCCACATACAGTAGTTAATACCGGTATTTCTCCCCCAAAATGCAGGCAAGGGTTGCATACAGCACCTTTTCTTTCATCGATAGTTTACATTATTCCAGGCAAGTAGTTCAATACTCTATAAAATTATTGTACTTTTATTTGTAGCCAAGATACTCAAATGGATACTGCATTTAGTGTAAAGAGGTAGGGACATGTTAACTTTTCTTTTACATTAATTTTCTTATTTTTTTCCCTAGTACTAATTAAGTTTCTTAAATTATTTGATTTATGTCTTCAAATTGACTTTTAAGCGATCACACTTTATAAATCTTGAAGTTTTTTTTTCAAACAATTGGTTTTTGAACATTCATAATATGTATTTAGCCTTATGTCTTATTGTGTATTATTTAATTACCCTTTGTACAAATTACATGTATTGAATTAATTACAGGTAAACATCATTTTGGAGATGGAGGATGAAATATCTACGAGATCCACCAACGTAGAACCAAGCAGTATTTTTTTCTTTTCTTGTATTTAACTAACATTTTAACTAATTTTAAGGCAATTACCGATATTCAGTCATTTTATAGACATTGATTCATGCATTTCTGGGATCGGAATGTTCACAGAGCAGATGCGCGTCATATATATGAAATAATATGTTAAGTTATAGTAAAATGATCTCAATTAAGTACAAGTATTTTGTAAGCTTTTGGCTTCATAAAAACCTGCTGTTTAATTTTTAAGAAAAATCTTCTGGTAAGATATTGTTAAGATTTTTTTTTAAAAGAAAAGATTTTCATCAATGTATTGTAATTCATTTGTAATGTTGGACCGCGAATTGCAATTCTTTGGATTTACATGTTAACATACTTAACAGAATTTATTACATGTAGTTCGAATGGATATGTTAAATACATGTATCTTATCTATGCTTACGACAAAAGAAAAAAATTTTGCAGATTAAAATACCGCTAAGGAAAAGTGTACTAAATAAAGGATATTCAAATAAATTATTAATAAACATTTTGAAAGATTTCAAGAAACAGAAATAACGTACTTTTGAAAAAAATGTTTGGTAAAATTCCTATTTCATATTAATTTAGTTATAAGATAGAAAAGCAAAAAGTACATAAAAAAAAGATCGAGCCATGAACCCAAATCTAAAATTCCGTTTTCGAAGAGAATTTTCCAATTCTTTATTGTAGGCGAACTTATTTGTTTAGAGCTGTTGTCCATCCTTGGCGAAGATGTTCTACGAGCTCTTCTGAGTAATCGATTGCCAAAACCAGTCTTACAGCGTCTTGTTGTGAGATTGAGAATAATTGACTGTTCGTTACTCGGTAAGATTTCTCTCTCTCTCTCTCCCTCTCTCATTGGCTCGGTCAAGATATATCATGAAGTCTCTAGCCTAGTGGTTGAACGTTCGCGTTGTGATCAGGAGGCCTGGATTCGATTCTCTTTCGCGGCGACACATTTCCCTGATTCTTGCTCGAGTTAACACAACCTTATAGACTTATTTGATTTTTTATGTACTGTGGCATCGTCCGTTTTGAAATTCAATGCTTTGTTTCAGACAATGAAAAGATGATAACTATTTTAAAGAGTTCTTGTATCGAATTCTGCAAAATAGTTCTATATTCTCTCACTCGTCTTTATGTAATATCTTACGTCATTATTTTTTTCTTTTAGCCTACATTTATACCATATTTAGAGGAGAGAGAGTCTCCACGGGTAAGATATTGTCAGTTATAGCGTATGTTTGTAAAAAAAAAATTCTTTTTTTTATCTTAATATATTTTTTTAACGCGAAGTGCAATATAATTTTAGTTCAAATTCCTTTGAAATATGAGTGGCTAATAACTCTTTGAATGCGTGAATTTTAAATACACTAGATTTTTGAAAGTTCTTATATATAATGCATATTATCATAATAAATATCTAAGAACCTTTTTTTTAAATACAAGTGAATTTTAAAAACTTTATCTGTACTTTTAAAAATGTGTATTTTCTAAGCTCAGTTGAGCTGAAAGCTCAAGTGAGCTATATGTATTCTGATCACCTGTACGTCAGTCTGTAAACTTTTTTATTACATTTTCGACTTGTCCAGAACCACTAGACCAATTTCAACCATACTTGCAACAAAGCATCCTTGGTTAAAGAGATTTTTTTAATTAAAGGGACAAGCCCTTCTTTAAAACAAGAGGCCCATGAGCCACATCGCTCACCTGAGCACTAAGAGAAGGAAAAAGTAGAAAATGGCTTTTATTGTAAAGTTTAAATCCAAAAGTAGTCCCATGACCAATCATGGATTTGCTATTTTTTTAGAAAATGATTTTTAAAGAATTTTTCAATATACATCTTAAAAAACTTTGGTCGGCCATTTTGGTCCCGCCCTACCCCTTGGGGTCATGATTTGAACAAATTTAAATCTACACTACTTGAGCATGCTTCCATATAAATATGTTGAAGTATGGCTTTTTCATTCTTGAGAAGAAGAATTTTGAAGAATTTTCCTATATATTTCTATGTAAAACTTTGGTCGGCCATTTTGGCCCCGCCCTTCCCCGGGGGGTCATGATTTGAACAAACTTGAATCTTCACTACCTAAGGATGTTTCCCCATAAGTTTCATCTTTCCTGGCACTGTGGTTCTTGAAAAGAAGATTTTTAAAATATGCCACCAAATTTTCACTATTTCCCAATTTCCCCCCTTGAATGAGGGCGTGACCCTTCATTTGAACAAACTTGAATCCCCTTCACCCAAGGATACCTTGTGGCAAGTTTGGTTGAAATTGGCCCAGCGGTTCTTGAGAAGAAGTCTAAAATGTGAAAAGTTTACAGACAGACAGACGGACGGACGGACAGACAGACGGACGCCGGACAAAATGTGATCAGAAAAGCTCACTTGAGCTTTCAGCTAAGGTGCGCTAAAAAAAATTGGGGAAAATTTGGTGGCACGTTTTAAAAATCATCTTCTTGGTAGGGAGAGATGAAACTAATGTGGAAGCATGCTCGTATCAGTTAAAAAATAAGAAAGAGATACATTATTACAACTACATGTATATCAAAATACATGCATTTATGTTCCCGGAAAAAAATATGGTAAAACTCTACCTTTCTGCAAAAGTAATGCCCTCTTTGCAGCATGATCTTCCCTATAAGTCATATTTTGAACATTGATTATATGATTTTTCTGATTTTTTTATACTTCAAAAATTATTATTTGAAAATCATTATTATCCTATATTTTTAAATAACTCGAGGAGCGATCTGTGAGCCTTCACCTAAGATTTAATTTTAACCACTCAGAAATGCTTTCCTTGGGAAAATTATAGTTCTCATCAATTTCAATCAGAAAAAAATTTATATCAATATCAATGCCATATGTCATATGAACTAAGAATTTTTGGAGATCGCAATGTTTAAAAAAAAATCCATCATCAGGTAAATTAATTAAATTTTCTTTTATTTCAGACTTAAGCAATTTTGAAATGAAGGATTTATGCAAAATGGCAAAATACGAAAGACATAGGTTCAGATTGCAAAGGCCATGGCATTTTGTACATGAAATAAACAAAATGGCACGTAGATGTAAAACTATTCAGAGCACTGGAAAAGAAGGTTTCTCTGACAAAATTGAAAAGGAGCTTTTGAAAATCAAACCTGAGATGAAAGAAGTACGTTTCTGCTACATGTATATTCATATCTGTTCTTTATTGAGAATTTTTATTTATTTATTTATTTGTTTTTTTTTTATTAATTAATCAATTTATTATTAGATAATAAATAGATTTGTATCCAATCTTCTTTCGGAGTCCATTGAAGGAGTTATCATAGCGTTGCAAACAAAACTTATTTTACGTGAAGAAAAGGCGATTCTTCCATCAATAAAAAAAGAAATGGATAAAACAAGTAAGGTTTAAGACCCAATAATAACAAATTCTATCAAATGGATAAATTTATTTTAAAATTGATAATGAACATTAGGCTTTTTTAACTTTTAAAAATATCTTTTTTAGGATTGAGATTGAAGCTATTCAAGACAAAGCCCTTGGATGTTAAAGAACTTTTTTTTCGGCTTCTACAATCGCCTCAAAGCAGGATAGATATGCCAATGAATAAAAATATAAGAATGTGGTTTGAGAAAAATCTTCCTGATGCTATCCATGAAGGATATATAACATTTCCAGAGAATTTTATGCATTTGGCTTCCCTTGAGGAGTTTAAAAATACATATGATGAGAGGGAACTCGTGGAAAAGATGTCGAAGGGTTCGAAGGCGCGATATTTGAGGTCAAATAATTACGATCAAAAGCACAGTGTTGAAGGAGATACTGTTTATATTAGTGTTTCGGATGACATCTTTAGAAAAGTCATAGATGAGCTACAATGGTTTATTTTGAAAACGCCTTCAATCAAGGATAGTTCAGCTCACAAATATATTGCAAGATCATGTAAGCATATATGGGGCAGAGAGAGAGAGACGGAGAGAGAAATTAACCTTATTTTTTACGATATAATAGTATGTTTACACATTTATAAAATATCATTATACCTTTAGTTAATTGTTCATATGAATCGATAGGAACGGACACAATATTAATCATAAAATACCGACATTCCACAATAAAACATGCTTACTAGTATCCAGAAATTTGCAACAAGCGCACCCATTTTAGAAGAGAATTCCAGAGCATTGTTTTCAGTTGCGTATTTCATTTTGATTATTTTGCATAAATGAAGCTATATTTACGTTTTCTTTAGTAGTTGAATGCTGTAGTTAAGCAGTATTTAAAAGCGTTTCACTAGTCTTTGGAAAAAGAGTCCATATTTCGTCGCGGGTAGAAAATTATACTTCGGGACCTAGAGACTTTTTGGGTGAGACCGTATAAATTGAGTTCCAGAGTACCTTGTTGTAAACGTTGCTGTCATATAAAAATCTCTCACTGCGCAATGGCCCTTAGTTCCGGGTAAAGTACTAAACTAGCAAGCCCTCTACCTACAGAAGTGGTGTTTTGATACAAGTGAAAAATATGAAAGGGGTGTTAAACAAATAAATAAATTTTATTATTTAAATTGAACATGTATTATTAATTTATTTTCTTTCAGTGAATATACCCGAGAAAATATTTTCCGGAAATGGTGAAAAGCTGAAAGAAATCGCTCAACAAATTACGGATGGGAGTCATTGGGAGAGTAATATCTTACTGTTCATGTTTGGGAATGGGGGAAAAGGAAAATCATCACTGTTACAACGCTTGAGACTACCTTCGATGAGACAGGTTGACTCTGATCCCACCTCAACTATCAAAATTCATGAATTTATGTTTGTTGTCAGATCAGGGTCCTTACGAGGTATATTTCCTTGTACCTTTTAACACAGGAGTTCGCTTACCTATCAACTTTGCCGAAATTTTCAGTAAATAAAAAAGATAGGTAATACCTATAATGATAACACAAGGAGTGACACCGTTGTCCGTGACGCCATGACGTCACGGGCGGTCCATTTACCCAAAAGGAAAAAAAAACCAATCATGTACAACTAACTAGAGATAACGATATTGCGTTTAGATACAAGTACAACTACTTGTACCTCCCTGTTTTAAATTTTCTTGAATGTCTACTAACTTGTCTCTGGTTTCTTTTCGCATATGACCTCAGTCATCTAGATTAGGATTTCAGGTAGTTTTGTTCCTTTTTGGGTAAATGGACGCGCCCGTGACGTCACGTCATGGCGTCGAGGACAACGGGTATTTGAGCGAAGTTGTGGAGAGATGTCACCGCTGCTGCTGAAAAACATGCGTTTGAAATCATATGCATTAAGAGCCAAAAAGAATGGTCCATTCCAAAAAGCTTGGTTTGTGTTTTATAATTTTCGATTGAAAATTAATTGTGCGACAGCCTTGATATTAAGCGAGGGGTTCCCAGGTGACCTAAATGCGTTGCACTCCTTGTGTTATTATACGTATGACGTATTTTTTTTAATGAAAATTTCGGTATAATTGATAAGTTCACGAATTCCTGTGCTTTTACCCATATAAATTATGAAACTGAAAACAGATGTTTTTGAATGCCGGTACAAATAAATTTCAGAAAAGAAGAAATATGAGTAAAAAGGAACACTCTTACTGTATGTGAAATATGCTTGTTTGTAAATTTCCAATTTATAGGAAAAGACATCATTTTGCTTTAATTGACCTTAAGTAGTTTTATGAACGTTTTCAAAACGAAATTTCAACAAAAAGCATTATTAATTATTTATTAGAAAATGTTTTTTTAAGTTAATATTATTGCTTTTTTAACAGAGAATTCGAATGAAAACAATACAATATCTTTTGCTGATGCTGAAACAGCCAATAAGGCATTGGCGACAAAGAAGAAAGTCAAGAATAAAACTGAACATAAAATTATAAGTACTGACCACAGAATTTCATCAGAAAAAGGGATCACTCAAAGTGACTTATGGATTAGAAAAATATATCACGAACATAAAAGAAACGATGTAAGATTTGACTATCCTTTTACAAATGATACTATCTTCTGTGCATTTCCTTTAAGTGTTGTCAAAAAAAAATTCGAGGAAAATTATGAAGAATGCAACGTTTTTCATTTACTTCCAAAACGCATGGTCATTGAAGACACTCTTGCTACTAAGATTACTGTTGTTGACATTGCATGCGACGAAAGAATTTATGCATGTCATTCGGCGTGTGTAGGTCCAAGGGGCATAGCTATAATTGAAGTGGATATGTCAAAAGACCTCGATGATTTAATCGGCAAATGCAGGTGGAAACAGAAAGGTCAGACATATTATTAATTTTTTATACAAAGCACATTACAAATGCTAGCATTTTTACAAGAAATTTCATGGAAAAAAAGATACACGATCACTTTTAGAGCTGCAACATTAGAAGCAATGAAACAAAAATGTCAATTATTGTATGAAAAACACATAAATAACGAGATGTACGTGTAATTATCAATATAACACAGTTATAAATTTTGAAATAAATCATGAACTTTAAATGTTTTATTTTTCTCCCACGTTTATCACAATACGTAGTGTAGTTTCTTTGTAATTTTGAAAAATGCATATCAATATTTTTTTTAACTTAATTTTTTTTCAATTTAATTAAAAGAAATAATTCCAACATCAATTAACACATACTTCTTTATTTCCTAACATTAGAAATCCTCTTATTTTTTATTTTTATTTTTTAGATGTTATCAAAAAGAAAGTAGAGTCTATTCATATCCATGGTGGCAAAGAAATCCCCGTTGTTCTTGCATTGACGCACCAAGAAGCCGTATTAGCTGATCATGATGTAAATAAGACATTCTTTCTTTGTTTTTTCAATTCAAAAATTACATGTCAGTCAGATAGATTAAAATTATGTATTTGTCATTTTAGTCGATAGTGTTCCTCTGCACTTCCCCATGTTTCCCTTTTTGTGGTACAAGTGATGCAAATCAATTCCTACAATGCTGTTAAGTAATTTTATATAACTTATAACTAATTTATACTCTTTTGCCTTCTGCACTCGAAATCATCTCTTCTTAGTTTATCACTAATGACGCTATTATACAGTTTTAACCGTACCGGTGTGTGAAAAAATTTAGTTAACGTGTTATGAGAATTTGTTAGTAATTACCGTTGCAGTCATACTGTAAGACTATACATGTATATTCGAATTTTTTCTGCAATTATGGCTTTTACAAAAAGTATGGAATTCATAGGTGTGTTTTTTTTAAATATAGGCAATTTAAAAAAAAAATTCTCAAAAATTTTTTTAGTCGATGTCAGTTATCAAGTCGTTCTTTTTAACTGTTTATTAATTATGGATCTTTTTATCTGTTTATCAATGATATATTTATAAACCGTATAATTGTTTCAAATTCATAAACAAAATATATTCGGAGCTACAGTAAAAATAATTTTTGGACATGTTGACTTTTGATGAAACCTTAAGACTTCGTAGGCAGTTTTAAAATTGAATATTTTTTTAATCGAATATTACATTTTCATTGCTTAATTAAAAATATAATAAATAGTTTCTAAGTTAGAGTTTTTGACAAAACGTTTTTCAGAGGCTGTCGGGTGATATACTTAAGTAAACACTTTTTTAAGTCAAATTATGAAGATAACATAATTATTTGAATTTCTTTTTTCTTATCTAGGCTCTTATATTCAAGAAGAAAATACTGAGGGAGATATCACAATGGCCGGAATGTCTTCAAAATCACTTGACAAGAGACACAATTAAACTTAGTATGGAAAATATCCTGATTATTGGGCCTAGGTCCACAGATGGTATAGAAAAACTTAGACAACATATTGTTGACCTTTCTAAAAATTGGAAGAAACCCATTCCTTCAAAGTACATTGTTTATGAAAATCTTCTGCAACAAATGCGAAGTAAGCAAAAAATAATTACTGTAGAAAGGTTATACAACGAAATGGAAAAATTTCCAAAAGAACTTCAACTGTCAAGGAATGCCTTCTCCAAAATGTTACAACATTTCCATGATGCAAAGCAAATTTTATACTTTAAGGAGGGAAAAAAAACCCAAGGCTATATTTTCCTTAATGTTCAGGAGTTTATACGTGATTTTTCTAGGATTCTTTTGGCCGAGCGAGAGTCGGTGAATCATGGAGAGGCATGGAACGCATTTGAAAATACTGGAATAATAAGTGAAGAGCTTATTATGGATATTTTGGACAGTGAAAACATTGATAGTTATGTAAGGCCAATAATGTTGTTTTTGGAAAGAATTGGATTTGCTTTTGCTTTAACGAAATCAGGGAAAAAATTATATATACCAAGTTTGAATTTAAAACAATTCTCACCCGACAAAGTGAAAAATGTTTTGTCAACATCAACGGTATGTTTTCAGTTTGAAATCCTTCCTGATGATGTTTATTACAGACTTATAAGCTCATTAATTGTTGATGATAATTGGAAAATTCGAAAAGATGCTAAAGACGTCTGCTTGTACCAAAATGTAACTATTCTAACAAAAGACGAATTGAATATTTTGATTGGTTCGAAGAGCAATACTATCCATTTGCAAATTCTTCTCTTTGGCCTTTCAATAGAAACTGAAGGGATTGGCACCAGGGTAAAAGAAACTGTAGAGAAGAACATTAGAAAATTAATTGAATTTTATTCAGACATTAAATATTCAATTGCTTTTAAATGTAGAGAAACTCTATTTTCCGAGGAAAGAATTGCGTCTTTAATTTTCGAAAAGAAGGTGAAGGAGATAGCCAAAATCAAATGGAATATGGAATGCCCAAGTTGTCCTCTGTATGAAACCCACATTATGGACCTTAAAGAAATATTACAACCATGGGAAAAAACGGTACTCTCTCTCTCTCTCTCTCTCTGTCTGTCTCTGTCTGTCTGTCTGTCTGTCTGTCTGTCTGTCTAGCTGTCTGTCTGTCTGTCTCTCTCTCTCTCTGTTCTGAATTTATGAACTGTATGAACACACACTTTTCTTTTTTAATCTAGAGCCGTGTAGTGCAAAGATCTGGATTTCATGCTAAAGATTGTGATGAGAATCTTAATTTCAATTGCTTCCGAGAGCTGTGCGATGTGAGCACTGATGCATTTCGAGTTTTATTCAACAAAATGCTTCCTCCAAATGATTTTAAAAACTTTTTGATTGCAAATGAAGAATGGATAAAAAAGGGGGACTATCATTTATACAGGCATGAGATCGAAGACTTATATCCAACAATAGGTAAAATTATCAGAGAAAATAAAGAATTTTCCTTCTGTAGAAAAGTAAATGAATTTTGATAGAGTGTATGTTCTATAATATGTAATGCAAATTTTATGGCCTGAAGGGGCACATTTTATTTATTTTCTTTTCTGAGAAATGGAATGCTTAGTATTTTTGTCATTTTGAGTAAATGTTTATATTGTAAAATTTTATGTCATAATGTGTTTCAGATAAAAAGAAGAGAGACTGCACATCGAAAAACTTTGATCTGCTTTTAATGTACAAACTTTTACGTAATGGCAATGGGAAGGGAGTATTCTCCTTTGAAGAACC
Organism: Saccostrea glomerata; assembly: GCA_003671525.1. Lineage (NCBI taxonomy): Eukaryota > Metazoa > Mollusca > Bivalvia > Ostreida > Ostreidae > Saccostrea > Saccostrea glomerata. The sequence goes on along the minus strand of PRKT01000294.1, from coordinate 386,634 downwards.
CACCCATGGTTATTGTCCTAAGAGACCTCCACTACCGTGGCAAACCACCATAGGTGACGACAGGTGATTACTTCTTTATCGGAACTTTGTTTCACATCCAGCTGAGAAAAGAATGGGCCAAAAGGAATTTGAAATAAAGTCTTTGGATATTGAGAATGTTAGTTGAAAATATCATTAAACATCATTTGTATTATCTTAAGTTCAGATTTCCAATATTTTTTTTTATTTTACCTTAAATGGTCTACTTTTATTACTATTGATAAGAGATAAGAACTTATTCTAACTATAGTTTTGTCTTCGACTCGTCTGTTTGTTTGTCTGCATATCTTTATGTATTTAAATCTTCTGCCTGTTCGTACGTACAAAATCAAATATAAACATATGGAAATATTTTTCCTTGTTGAATCTTTTGAAGAGAAAATATGTTCAATTCTGTATGAACTTTTTTGGGAGTCAGAGGTCTTAGCGCGATCGGATCACTCGGCGAGATGATATTTTGTTTACATATATTATTGACTGGTTTCGGAACTACAAAGTAAAAAGCGATGAATAAGATAATATAACTGAAACATATAGGTATTTTCATTTAACAGATGTTCATTATATCTTCCTTTAGTGTAGAGAATGTGCTAAATACTGTAATTTGGCTAAAATCGTATTTACTTTTTAACCCAAAATTCCTTTGAAGAACTGTAATCTAAAACAGGAGATATCACCGCTTTTAACTTCAAATACATTAAGAACTCATGAAATACGGCGGGTGTGACCGGTGGTCAGGGGATGCTTTTTCCTTCATGGTATCTGATCCCACCTCTGATGTTTTAGCGGTCCGTGTTTGCTCTGCTCCTTTTTTGTACTGTTCTATGGATTTTGATATTGAATACTCTTCGATATCTCGATATCCTTCATAGTAAGATTAATCTCAGTATGGATAATTGTTCTTACATTATAAACAAAGAATTCATGTATTGGAACGCTGAACATCATTGTAATAATTCAATGTTGGAGCGAGCCGAGCTTTCAAGACCAAACACCTTTCAATTCATTGCGAGTCAGAACACAACAATACGGCGGCCCGTTCGTGTAATAAATGCGGTTGTATTCGGAATTTATTCGTCTCAAATGTAAATATAAGTGATAACCAACAATGTGAATTCACTTGGAAATGAAAGTAGTTGGTACCTGATCAAATCTACTTGGAAGCCCTCTTGGCTTCACAGGATTTGATCACGTGAGCAAATAAGTTCATTTCCCAGAAACTTTTAACATCATTGCTTATTTCTTAATAATTTATTAAAAACAATTTGTTATATCTTAAACCTAACTTACATATATGATGAACAAAATATTTACATTAGTTTTCAATTATGTATTTCCAGGCAATAATGAGAATATGCGGAGAAGAGTTCACAGACGAATTTAGAGGAAAAATAGAAATTGTTTATAAAAATTATATGGCACGTGCACATGCCCAAAATGTTCTCAAATTAAGGGAGACAGACTGAATAGGACCAGTCTCTGTCATTGCTTGATGTTACGCATCGAATCATATAAAAAATTAATTTAAATTAAATTGCATTATTCAAAAGTAATGACAAGTTTTAAAGAAAAAAAATAATATTTATTAAATTATTTATTTAACATATTGTATTATTATTATTATTATTATTATTTTATTATTATTTATTGTTGTTGTTGTTGTTATTATTGTTGTTTTTGTCGTTTCTACTTTTATCATAGTTTTTGGGTTTTTTTTTGTTATTTATAAACATTGTTAAAAGAAATTAATAGTTTTTTGTGCTTATGATGCCACTAACATGATACGTATATGGATGAGAAGCAAAAATGCTTAAGAAAATAAATTATTTGACATTAGCTTTCTTACACAAGAGAGATTGCGTGTACAGAAATGCGGCCTACAATGGTTCCTTGTCAGCACACGTGCATTGTGTTCTAGCTGCATGAATTTATTTTCTTGCCAATAAATAGCCTAAGTATTTGAAGTTCGTCCTTATAACAACTTGCTGAAATAAATGATGTGTCTTTAATTGATCCCAGGTCTGATCCTAACTTCAAATAAAAATTAAAAGAAAAACAAGATGTGTTCGTGAAACACTGATGTCCCCGTAGGGCAACATAACAAAAGTTAAATTTTCTCAAATGCAAATTAAACTTGTTGATACGCAAAGCTTGGTCGTCTCACAAAAAATACTAATTTGGAATATAAAACCCTAGAAACGCTTGTTCAAAAATTATGGTTAAGATTAACGTTTTCAAAAAGTAGGTCAAAATCCGGGATCAAGGTCAAAGGGTCAAGGTTTCTGGTTTTTAAAAAAAGACATTGTCACAAAGAGTACATGTAGGAAGTATGAAAGCCCTAGCCCCAACACATAAAAAATTATTGCCAAGGTTGATTTTTAAAAAGTAGTTCGAACTTAAAGGTCAAAGGATCAAGGTTGTTGGTTTTCAATGAAAGGTCTCGTCACAAGGATAACATATGTGAAGTATGAAAGCCTTAGCCCTTACCTTTCAAGAGGCATAACCGCCAAGATAAAAGCTATTTAAAAGGATACCAATCTTCAAGGTCAAAGTTATTGGTATCTAATGGACGGTTTTGTCACAAAAAATATACTAGTAGATGTGAAGCATGAAAATGATTGCACTAACCCTTCAAAAGTTTTTGCCAAGTTGTTGCCAAGGATCAAGTTCTCTAAAAGTTGGTCAATTTCGAAGGTCAATGTCAATAGTTCAAATCTGATGGTATCCTACAAATCTTCTTGTCAAAAGGGTTACATAATTATTTGAAGTACAAAAAGCCCCATCCCTTACCATTCAAAGGTTTTTTTTAAAGTAGGTCAAACGCCAAGGGCAAGGTCAAAGGCCAAAGTTGTTGATATCCCTTTCTTGTCACAAAAAATATAAAGGTTAAGTATGTCAGTCTTAGTACCAATCGTTCAAATCTTCTGACCAAAGTAAAAGTTTCGAATATTCGTGTAAAAGTGTGTCAAATACCAAGGTCACTGTCAAAAGGTCAAATTCGGTGGTACAAAAAGAAAGGTTTTTTCAGAAAAAATAAACCTGTGAAATGTGAATGCCATAGTTCCAGCCAGTCAAAAGTTATTGGCAAGGTTAAAATTTCCGCGGACAAACAGACAAACAGCTTGACAGACAGACGGACGGACAGGGCAAAACTATATACCCCCGAAACAAAGGCATACCAAGTCATTTCTATCTTCTATTTTTCATTAAATATTCCTAAACAATGTTTAATATACATGACTATACATGAGCTGCAATTTTGTCGAAAAAAGTATACATGGAAAGTCAAAAATACATGTGGTAAATTAAGTTCTTTCTTTATATTTTATTCACAAAATGATTTTCTTTTTGAAATTTACATTTTTCAGACTGCATAGGAATGAAATTGAAAATATGAACATTTCAAAACACCTTTAACTGATTTCTTTCATAAATAAGTGCGTTCAGATTAGGACAACTGAACAAGAATCATCAGGAGCAACCATATTCCTTTTACGGAAGATGTTTAAGCCGAATTCTAAAAATATCTTATTAACTACTATGTGATTGGAGCGAAATAGCACACGTAGAAAAAACAATTCTGTATAAAATATGTTTCTTTCCTTTTGACACTAGAACGGGGGAATAGATGTGGCAAAAAGTTCAGTTTAAACGGAATGCTTCAACATTCTTAATGTACAGTACACCCCACATGTATATGACCACTTGTGGCACAAGAAAATATTATAATTCAGAAGATACATTTTAGATACTTAAAGGATCTGCCATGTTTTGTGTTTGGATTTTTTTAAACTAACAAGTTGTGTGTTTTTTACCCCCGAGGTTTTGGGATAGAAACATACAACTCCTTTGATAACAAATCAAGGCTCAGGGATAAAAGCACACAGCTGGTTTGATAAAAATTACATTCAACCACAATTCATGGGAGTTTCACTTTAACACTCATTTCAACATCACTATCAATGTTTTTCGCGGTTTCTTTAAAATAAAATGCTGTAAAGGCACATATTTTTGAGGGTCAAAATTTCGTGGTTTGAGAAAATTTCGTGGATAAATGATAGCTCAGTAGTAATTTATTTGAAAAATTGCATTTCGTGATGTACATAAATTCGTGGGTCTCCTCATACATTGAAAAAACCACGAAAATTAAATTCCTACGAAAAATAGTGATTTCACAGTCCATTTAACTTTATTTTTTAACTCTTGTGCAAAAACCAATGCTACGTCACAACCTTGGGATATGAGAAAATATCAAATGAGTAATATTTGATTTTCTTTCAACAATTGTTGAGAAGACTCATTGTTGAAATAATTTGAAAATATCAAACCATTCTATAAAGTAGATTTTAGATAAAAAAAATTATTAAAGTGAACACTTAGAACACTTTTGTTAAGTGTAAAGGGAACCCAGATTCTTCAACTGGCGTCGGAACCTCATAAATATTATAGATTCTGTAGAGTATATCAAGTACACCAGACAATCGGCCAGATATTAGAAATTATTAGACGTTGACACATTGCAAAATGGAATAAATGTATCAGATCAAAGATATTCTAAAGTCTGTATCAAAAGACTGAGGTCAATATGAAAACCATCTATCCTTCTATAACAATAATCCAGAAGTGAAAAGATGGATAGATCACATGATCAATAAGTACTGTTCCTCACTGGCAAAGCAAGTAACGACATTGTCTTTGTTTATAAGGCTCATTATATAAATTGTGTTTTAGAAGAACTTGGATTTAATTGTGTCAGTTGTAATCCAGCTTTTAATAGGCCTTAAAGTTTAAGAAGAATTTCTTCAAAATCATATCTGTTTTGAATATTTTTGATATACCAAACAACCATAATGAATTTGAATTACCATACCGAGTTTATATCTTGTTGACAAGTTACGTTGGCCCATGAGCCCAATACTTTGATAATGTATAAGGAATATTCTGAAGTCATCTACTAAAACAAAGACCTGACGAATGATTCGAAAGAAGTCAGCTCAAAACGACCGAATGCAAGGCTATACTGCCGACCATAGAATAAACGAAATGTGCTAACTTTTAGCAAGGTTGTTGAAATCACTGTAACATCAACTTATATGTGTATAGCCTGTTTTGGTTTAAAGACCGAGTCTGCTTAAAGAATGCTCTCTAGAGAAGCTAATAAGTTTGGAGACAGAAACACAATATGCAGTTGATAGCGGAATAGTCCATAGTACATAAATGAGGAGAGATGACAGTGATAAAATACGAAGGAAGATATTGCAAATTGAAATTGTATCCTAGCTCGTTAGACAATTCAGATTTTGTAATTAATAATAATTAATCTTGATTGGTTTATTTTAATGCATGACTGTGTCATCTGTCACAACGAGCTAGTTAGAGAGAAAGAGAGTGAGTAAGCATGGATTTATAATTTGAAGGTATTTAATCTCTGATGTCGTTTGTTTATTGCATGTTTATTACATGTATAATAGCGAAGTTCATTTAATTTTTCATTTAATTTTAGCGTCACTAATACCCCCGATAATTATGCCAAAATAGAATGATTGCTAAACCCGTTATGAAATGTCACATTTTTCATTTTTATTTGCATTTGTTTACCAAAATGTACAACACTAACGTGATAAACCGCCGCCACATACTCCTGTCAGATATCTACCATTACAAGTCATCCAGTTAGTTAGGCAAACACCTTTTTTCTCAATCATTATGTATCCTGTCCTGTAAATGATTGGAATGATTGGATTTGAAGAAATAAATATTTAAAAAAAAAAATTGATATTTTTTTTATTACTTATCGTTTTAGAATTGTTTCCTTAAAAAATTCCTGTCATTTTTCTAGAAACACATTGCCATTTAATATTAACCATTTCTCTGCATATTATTCTCAGCGAATGGCAAGTTAAGTGATTTTATCATTAGCGTTGTTATTCATTTTAAGATTACTAATCAATTCTAAGCAAAACAATAGAATTTAATATTTTAGCAATGTTCATCATGGCGTTCCCAAGATAACCATTTTTATTTGCGAAGTCAATTATTACTAAAAAAAAATACATTATCGGGCATTTGAAGGTCTTTCTCTTTCTTAATCTCTTTATCTAATTGAATTATGATTTTCCATTTGATTACCACGAACACAACATTGTCTGCTTGTTGGTCCACCACAAAACCTCCTTTATATTGATAACATGTCTCGAACGTATACTGACTTCTTCCATTCATTGCCCAGCATAAAAAATCTTCCCCTTCAAAGACAAAAACGCATCATAATAGATCATCTGTATAACCAACCTTTCCTATAACATATGAAAATCAAATATATTAGAACAATGGAATTAATGAACACAATGTCAATAGAGAAGTAAAGCTTCATGGAAAGATTTATTTTAAGGACGTGATTTCCTTTTTTAGAGACTCGATAGCCCAGCAATAAATATATAAGGGAAGGAAACAGCTATACAAATTCCTTTTGGTTTTAAAAAGAAATATTTTCTTCACTTAAACAGTGTAATTGAAATTGAATGAATCCAATATGAAATATTTTACTGCTAGAACGATAATTCGAACAGAAACTATAGCATAAATGATCAGAGATTTGAAAGATGCTAAATTGACACAATATACAACATCCTTGTTATTTTGAATACTGTAATATTTCCTGATGCATCTGAAAATGCCAAACTATAGAAACATACATCTTACCTTGAGTAAAAGAAAAGAGAACATAAGAGTAAAACAGTAATAAGAATTGATGAATATTCCTTTCTTAGTTCAAATAAAACAGTGCGAATATATACACCTCGATATATCACTTCTCGGGTGCGACAAATTTCATTACGACGAGATATAACGATCATTCAAATGAGCACAGTTGGTCATCTTAGAGAAACCTCTGATGTTTCGGAGGTCTGTGTTTGCTCTGCTCTTATTTTGTATTGTTTTATGGACTTTGAGATTGAATACTGTTCGTTATATCCATATCTTTCCAATGTCCTTTGTATACTTTTCATACTATTTTGTGATATCAAGTATTTCAAAAAGCAAAATGGAATTCAGCCTTTTTTGTTACAGTCAGAGTTTTTATTTACAGATAATAATGTTTATATTTAATAAGTCTCCTTGTTCTATGGAAAAAGGCAAAAGTAGAGAAAAATTTTCATAAATTATTTTTTCACTAGAAATGAAAAAAAAAAAATTAAAAATCTATGAATATTAAGATCTATTAGCAATTCATGCATAAACTTCCCTTTATAGAAAGGGGATAAACTTTCCCAATATCTGTGTAAGAAAATAGATCATTAAATTTGAATCTGCATACTTCAAAATTCAATTTTTGGATAAAAATTTACAGACAGGCATAAACCATGCACGTAAATTATTTTGCTTATTTGTTTAAACCAATTGTATACATGTATATAATAATGTATATTTTGGGATTCTTTCAGATATTCATGTGTGGTATAAATCTTGGATTGGTTGTTTGATATACAGTGAGGAATAGACAATGTTCTTTACAATATCCTGCAAAATCACATTGACATTTTTAAAAACAACAGTGTTGAAGAATTAACAAAGTGCCTCAAAATTAAAGAAAAGTTTTATATTTAATATAATCTGGGATGTCCCACAAACAAAATTTATTCCAAAGAGAATGGAGTCGTGTGACAAAGTGCTCAATACTGTTTTCTTTGATATGCAGGTATTACATTGATATCAGGTCCGCTTTTGATATAATTTAACATAAATTATGACTTAAATCCAATACCGCATTTATTGGATATAAAACAATAATTCTGTAAAAATAAAACAGAGAGAAAGCGAGTGAAAAAAGATGCAGCTTTTTCTCTTTTAAACTATGAGCGTATGTTTATCAATTAATCTTCTTTTAACACAACAATACTTATGCAAATATACAACTACGGTTTAAAGGAGAACAATCGACAAACATGCACTTACTATGTATAAAGTCAGTAAAAAGAGCGGGCGTCCTCATTCATACTATCATTGTCATGTGATTTTATGTTTTTTTTTTCAGCTACTCTTCAGTCTTTCAAAGGGTACAGTTTATCAAAGTACATACATATAACAACAGAAGCCAAAGTCTAAAATAGATCTTATAATTTCACACGATAAGATTGAAAAATTGAATGAAATAAATCATTCAATGGTAAACATGTTCAACCAGAAAATTTAACGAATCATCAAATGTTGTGCTTTTTGAAATAATTTTATGCTTTAAATTAAATATAGTCTTGAACAAATCCAACTCTAATTCCTTTTAACAGAGCTATGTGTGTAGGTAGAAAAACAAAAACAAATACATGCATAAACAACCGTAATTGAACTTTATTCGTACCCCTGAAGAGAGTAAGCCGTTGGTGATATTCATCATTTTAGTGATTTATCATATGCACTTTTCTGTAAGACATGCTTATAAGGAGCCTATTTTCGTGCAAAAGGTAAAAAGTATCTTTTATATGCATATCAACAATTAGGCTTTGGGCTGAGACGTTTATTTCTACTATTCTTTTTGTGACCTGTCTGGTCGCCAGCAATTTTCTTCAAAACGTCAAAGGTAGGCCTTGTTTCCAAGGACTAATTCAATTACATGACTGTGTATTTACACATTTTTTCATCACATAGATTATACAAAGACAACTAAATAAAAATTTATATGTTATATTTTGTATTTAGATAATCGACATCTCTGGCAATTTTTTTTATGATTTCAATATTAACTTATTTATTTTCAATTTATTTTTCATTTGCTTAAGCTTAATGCTGAGTTTTTAATTTGGTCTAAATTATAGTAATTTTATGATCGAATATAACACTGATTTCAGTCTTCAAATTTCTTTTTTCAGGGATGTTTATTTTTTGGTATAAATATTGAATTAATCCTTTTAAGTCTTTCCTTGTTATGTATTACATTGATCCTTTAACTCCTCTGTTTCGGCCTCGTGCGATCCTAATCCCTGTCGGAACAGAGGCACGTGTAAATTGCAGGGAGGATCTCTTAGTTGTGAATGTCCAGTTGAAGGAGGATTTTGTGAAAGAAAGTTCACTCAATTACAAAACCAATCTTTCTGTCCTCCCATAGATGAAACCCTTAAATCAAATTATTTGATTTTATTCCAAAATTCCCCTGTCTCTATTTTCTTGTAATGAATTTCACTAGAAATCAAAATATTTTCACCAAAAATAAATATTGTTCAATTGCAATTTCAATAGATTAACATGCAATTTTAAAAATCTATATATAAGAATATATACTAATAATAATGTATATTCTAACTTCAAGTCAATGGTATTATATTTTGAAGATATTTGTTATTTTTCTTTTGTAGAACACGAAAGTAAATGAAAATGTCTTCATTAATTTATATGCTCTTGTTATGAATGATTTATGGTTTTAATACATAAAGACTCAGACCAAAGCTGTAAGTGGCAAGCCTCTGTGGAGTGTAGATGTCCTCCTCAATGGACGGGCCCTTGCTGTAAGCAGCTACTTCTACCACCCTGCCGCTTCAATCCCTGTCAAAATGGAGGAACGTGTTACCTTTCCGAGGGTTCTGAAAAATGTTCCTGTCCTTTTCCATTCCATGGAAATCATTGTGAACATCATTGTAAGTTTTTTTTTAAATGATTGATTAATACTTGCTATGTTCTATTGTCTCTTTTTATAAAAATACTTGTTTCGTGACCTTTGGTAAAGAAATCTATTTTCGTTCCTAACGTCGAGAAAACTCTCCTATAAGTTTTTAAGCAATAAAAAAAAACTGTCAGGTTTTGGTCGTCCGTTGTTCAGAAGTCCGTTGTAGGTCTAAGATTTGAAAGAACTTACTTCTTGAATTTTTTTTAAATTTGAAGTCATTTCTCGGTATTTGTTGACCTTTCATATTAATGAAAAACCGTTCACGGTAGCCTAGTAGTAGAGCGTTCGCTTCGTGATCGGGAGGCCTGAGTTCGATTCTCGTTCGCGGGGCCGAGTCAAACCTAAGACGTAAACATAAATTGTGACTGTTCCTTCGCCAAGCGCTCGACACTGGAAGTGAAAGTCACGGGTCTTTCGGATATGATCTTAAAAACGTAGGTCCCGTTGTAGACGTTGACACGATAAAGAACCCTCACTACTCAATGACCCTGAGTGCAGAGTATATGTCTAAATTTGACGCCCTTCACCGGCATACGTTGACGTCTCTGTATGAGTGGAACATTTTCGAATAAGACGTTAAAAAATATACAATCAATCAATCAATCAATCATATTAATGAAAAACTCTCCCATGGGCAAAAATTAACAGTCAACAATAAAGCAATCTAAGCAAATAAATAAAGTCCAATAGATCTTGTTCACTTGGTTTTTTTTGGTATCCCTTCTCTTCGTTAAATTTGATATCTTTTTACCCATTGTACATTCATCTATCAGTGGTTCATGTACTAACCGTTGAAATTTGCAATGCATCAGAAACTTAACATCTGTAGGAAATCGTAATTTTGCATATGAAATAGAACCAATAATTTTGAAATTTTATTTACATGTTTGGTTGTTAATTTTAGAGACAAAAGAATTTGGCAGATTTTCTGAACAGCAATTTTTTCTATTTCTTATACAAGAGGGATCAATAAAGTTTATGTTGTTGTTTTTTTTTTAACATCAAAATGATTTATAACTTTGCAAGGAATGAAATACCTTTAAAACTATTGTAATTATGTAGGAAATCCTAAAGAGTAACACTCTGTATGCAAAACTGCGACTCTCCAACATTAATTGTTTGGGCTCTTCGTTGAACACAGTCAACAATGAGGTTAAGGAACATATTGTAACTTTCCCTTTATAGTTTATAACTATGTCATTCTGTTAAAGGTCTATTGATTGATTGATTGTATGTTGTTTAACGTCCCTTTCGAAAATTTTTTACTTATATGGAGACGCCACCACTTGCCGATGGAGAGCTGCAAATTTTGTCCTATACTCGGCACTTAGGGCCATTGAGCAGGGAGGGATCTTTTTCGTGCCAGTACCTACTGCGACACGGGACCTCAGTTTATACAATCTCATCCGAAGGACCCGTCTTCACGTCCCACAGTGGGATTCGAACCTGCGACGCAAGGATTGTGAACAAGACTCCTTACTTCGCGACTCTAGAGCAGACGCTCTAAACACTGCGCCACGCGGGCGACCTGTTAAAGGCCTAAGAGTTTCATTATGCGTAACGTTGTTCAAAGTCAGCTTTTTGTAAATTCTATAAATTATAATACAGTTGAATGTCTTTCCTTAGAACTCGGGCATCTAAATCAAGGGATATTAATGTCAAAATCCTTTTTCTTCTATCTTGCGTGCATATCACAATCAAACAAGGTTTTCTCGGACCGAGTTCGAACTAACAATGTTTGGTTGTATATATATATATTTCAGATACGATGTACCTTTTTTCGTCATTGTTCGTCACTAGTTAAAAACACATTTTGCAAATAAAAACAAAACAAATCAGGAGTTTCATTCACTATTTATATACCTCAAGTTTAATCCTTAGGCTCATAATTGTTAAAATGATTCAAATATTTTCTTTGCAGATGATGACTGGAGCCTTAAAAAGAAAATATAATTACCTTGGGCTGAAAGGACCAATGCATTTATTATCATTCGGAATGCAAAAACTGATATTCGGTATGAATATATTAGTATACAGAAGTGTTGTTTTGAGCTAGAACGATATCCTTTGATTGATTTGTCGAATAAAAACTTCACTTTACTTGCTTTCTCACTTGTGTTTCATAAGGTTTAATAAAGACCTTTATAATCATCGTAATAAAAGGGATAGAAAGGAGGGAAAGTATAAAACAGTTAATATTCACGTATTGCTTAGCAGTTTATGTCGATAGAAATTATATCATCTAGAATCTTATATGTAATTCTGATGTTTAAAGAACAGGGACATCTGAGGCCTTCTTTGGTTTTGTGAATTTCTGAAATGCATTAATGCAAAATTTTAATCGCCAGGGCGCTTAAAATCACATAACCCTTGGTAGCTGAATATCTATACTGAAAATGCCTTATTTCCGCAACCTATTGCATTTTAACCTCAATATTTGCGATATAGTTCATATAACCAAAAATATATCTTCAAAACTAACTGAAAGATGGTATTTTGTAGATAGAGGGCGACATATGATCGCGCATGTGTAAATAAATAATGAAAGAACAGCTACAAAAGATTCTGAAAATATTTCATATATTTGGACCGAGGATGTGTTCATATTATAATTCTTTGCTAGAGGTTTCCAATACACCTGTTTTCTAAAAAAAACTCAAACAAATGCATATCATACACCCTGTTTTAAGGGGTGTTAAGAAAGTTCGTTCTATTGTGAAATATTTTTGAAATTGTCAATTTGAATGTAACTTTTCACTAATCAGATGATTTTTTTTCCAGTTTGACAAATTCAGATGATTGTGCTTAATATTTTCAGCAATTTATTTCTAGCAGGAAGTAATTGGGTTTTTCTTTCATATGAAAATACATATAAACATTTTTTAAAACACCCAATGACAGAAATGCTGGTAATTTTGTGTGAAAATATAGGATTATTCACTTTTGTTTCTTCACAACTTATATTGCATCATACAAAAACTTATGAGCTAAGGTATAAGTAAGGTTAATTACTTTTCAAAAGAATAGGTTTAGCATGTTAAAATTTTTCACTGACTTGATAAATTTTGCAGAGTATTTGAAAGGATTTATTGACCTGTGCACGTAATAAATGCAACAAATATGCTGCATCCCTGATTTATCTGATCTGACATCATCTGATTTTAAACCTGCCCCCTCCTTATTGATTCAACAAAAGACAGGTAAAACCTTATCAAAAGCAAGAATGGACTATGTGAACATGAAATATCTCAAATTTCGAAAATGAAAGAGATATGTGGGATTTACTTTCTTGACATATCAGTTTTACTCAAAGAAAACTTTGTTATAGAAATCACTAGGTCTCTATTTTATTGTTGAAATATTTGAAAACGTATATGATATAAGAACATGATTTAACATATCTACAGGACGTTATATGATATAAAAACATAATTTAACATACCTACAGGACGTTAGACATCCTTTTAAAGTTTTTGTTTCAGCCCTGAAAGGCCAATGTTCTCTTTACTTTATGATTTTGGAGGGATGTGTTTTAGATAATATATAAAATGTATTCAGTTACAGTTTAAGGCATACTGAGTAATCTATCAAAACACATTCAGAAAATTAAAAATTCATTTTATTTAAAATAAATGAATGTAAGACATTTTGCATATACTCAGTACTTAAAACATTTGAATTTTTGTTTTTTGAGAATAGAAACACAGTTAAAGAGAATGAGTCAAACAAGCATATCAAAAAAAAAAAGAAAGTAAAAAAGTTTATGGATTAAATCAAATTGAAATTTGGACAAATCCCAATCAAAATTTTACTTTTCCAGATCAAAATCAGTACAAAAAATAACTATTACGTACATACATGTATTGCATTTTTTAAAAAAGTATTTGCTGCTCTTAAGTCTGCACACATTTATAGTCGTCAATTTTATCTATCTTTCAATCCATATTGTAGCCAGCAACATACCGGGTATTCTTGCAACAGTAAACCTTTTTTTTTTTTATTTTTATTGAATTGACCCTTTGCTCCGTTATAGATTCATGCTAGAGCTAACTTTTTTTCTCTATATGTATAATTGAACATTGAACTGATATGAACACTAAATCTTTGATGTCCATCGTTTAAGTGAGAAATGTGTGACAATCTTCAACTTAAGAAAATTCAGTATTCAAATTATTAAGTATGTCCAATTTAGTTTATTTCACAGCAAGCAAAGAAAACTAAAATCTTTTTTTGTTTTAGAATGTATACGTGTACTTTTAATTATTAAGATTAAAACATCGATGAATGCTAATAAGATTTGGATTATTTTAAGTACAAAAAACAAACATAATAATATGTCTTAGATGGTCATTTTCAGTAAATGTACTCTTTCTGTGCCCCGAAAGAACAAAAGCTGCTGAAGACAATTCATCATCTTCAATCATATACATGTATATCAAGTGCACATTCCTTCCAAAGCTGCTAAAAAAGCAGTTCAATTCAGATAAAGGTGCACCATAACACGTCTCGCTAATGTGCACATTTACACATACACTTCTAACAAAAATTTCCGTTTTCATCCTTTTTTGCTAATGATTCTTTTCTTTCTAGGAATATTTAGTATATTTGGTTTGACTTTTTATGCATAGATTATTTTTTTTAAGATTGCAGATCGTTCAAAGCAAGCGAATATCATGTGTATGTACTCTTTTGTCTATGTTATTTTTATAAGTACTATTTATTATTTTTTAAAAAAAATCAATAATTCATTGATGTTAAATTATGTAAAATATGAAATCTATGAGGAAGTGAGGGAAAAACAAGTACTATATTTATTCGCCGTAAATCTGATTAAATTTCTATAAGAAACTCAAAATTGTCAATACAAACTTTAATATTAATTACTGAGAGATAAATTTTTGCACAATAATGTTATAATAATTCAATAAAGTCCATATCAACGCATTTTGGAAAAAAATGCAAAGTTTCATCAATATTCTTTCATTTATTAGTATGAGAACGGAGTAGTTGAATCTAGATGCCGGTGAAGTCATAACAAGATCTCAGAGCTTTAATTTTATAGGGTATTTTAGAAAAAATGGAGAAATGATTGCTTCATAAAACAAAATTGTTTCATTTTTTATTCAGTCTGTAATAATTTCTGTTGATGTAATGGGTCGATAAATGATCTAAAGCGTTGTATTGTTTGTCGAGGTAAACTGTCTCCATGTCGAAAATTTTTTATTGGTAATGCACTTTGAAAATATATTTTTTAAAAATGGAAAATTTTGTTCCAATTTAAACGTTCTTTGAGAAGAATTCTACTGCATCAATTTTGTCCAAATTTTCCTTCACCTAAGGGTTTATATTAGCAAAATCTTTTTGGAATAATTCAGGGGACATTCTTATTAATGTTAAAAATTTCGTATTTCATTTTTTAAAATTCTTTTTGGGATAAACATTTTAGATTTTTCTGTGGAACTATCATTGTTCACGAAGGGATGGCAATTTTTATTTATTTTGTGGATCACCAATTAACTGAATTTACATCTATACGAACATTTTGTTGTCTATATATTTACATGACTTTTTGTGTATTCATTGAATATTCAAAATACATACATGCGAAATTGTATCCCCTCGATCAACAAAATCTTCCTTACCAATGAAAATAGACCCTGCACGAATTAAAATTATTTAACAATATTATAATTACATGTTCAATTGGGGGCCAGGATTATGAGAGGAAAACGTTTTTGAACAATCTAAGGATACTAGTACACTAGAAAGTTCGGATAATATTTCTCCGTGGTTCTTATAAAAGACAACAATGTTTCTATTTGACAGAGAAGTATATGGATACTTATATACTCTATAATTGTTTTCTTTCCAGAACAACTCATTTGAGCTCACCTGACGGGTAAGCTAAAAATGAAAATGTCGGATCTTCTACCTTGGAAATTAGATATTTTTTTTTACAGAAGTCTATTTAGATACATATCATTCTAGGTTTTGTTGTAAATTTTACCGTATAAGTATGTTGCATTAGGAAACATCATTTTATTTTCTCTTTTTTTTTGGTTTGCATATTCCGAAGAACCCTTTTTGTATCTCTGCTTCTAAAATAAAATACAAAATTGATGCTTCCATTTTATTTGTCAGTTTACACAACAAAGCTCAGGGATAATTATGGTCGTCTACTTATAGACTTTTCTACAGCATTGTCTAGAGTATCCTCCTCCGCACAAGTTTGCACCATCATAACCACCATGGCAGCCGTATTTGGTGTCTTGACAAATTCCATAGCGGTATTTATTCCAGCAGAGTCTATCGGCTCCTTAGGAAATGAAAGTTATGAATCATTTTAATGCAAAATACACAAAGTACCTCATCTTACGTTTAAACAATGTTGTTTTCTTTTAAATAATTCTACTTGATGGCCTTTGTCAAAGATAGACATACTATATTGGCCAGACTCAGGGTAGTGCTTAATTAACTGGTGATTCATTGCGATTCAATACTTGTACTCGAAGAAATACTAGTAATATGTTATGCCAAATCATTGCATAACATGTAATGGTTATGTAATGTATTACTTTCTAAACTTCAACGTAATGCTTGCATAAGATAGCATCACAAAGCATTATTTTGTATATACTTATTTAAACAATAATTAAAATGGACATGAAAAGATTGTTAAGATTTTATTTCTTGAATAATAGAAATAAATTTGAAAATTAAGCACATTCAAACCATCTGTCAGCGTAAATTTGAAAAATAATTTTATTGTAATAATTTCTGTTGAATGAAAAATAAATACACATTTAAATATACCTATTCATTTTGAATTTAATTCTAAAGAATATTTCAATTTTCATAAGGTATGCATCAAACACGACGGATAATTACCGCCTTCTGTGTGAGTGTCATCAAAACACACAATTCCTCAAAATTTTTGTTTAATGTTGAAAAGTATTTCAAAATACAGTCCTTTCTTTTTACTGTGTTTATAAACCATGATTTGAGCTGGTCTAGCTTGAGAAATACACTGCACCCAAGACAAGCATTTTACTTTTAGAGGAGCTTTACATTGCAAAGTGGGAGGATATATAGTGATCTGGATGTTTGTCTCCCCGTACGTCTGATGTTTAAGAGGTTCGTGTATGCTTTACTACTGATTTACATAGTTTTAATGGCAGCATGAAAACAGTTCATCATCTTCAGATTTCATAGACATTCTTATGTAATTTGAACTCCTTTGCAGCATACGCTGACGTCTCTGTATGACTTATAATTCTTGAATTGGACGTCAGACACCATGCTGTTATTATATATTTTTAAAAGTCTGTTCAGGCTTTTTTTAATTACAAACACTTGATGCATTGTTTTATAATAGCTGAAGTTTTTTGCTTGAGATAATCAATAGGCATATCATTAAGAGCGCATTACTATTAAACATAGTAACATCCATAATTTACTTTTCATTATTTAGAATATGAAATTTTCAAGAAATGTATTGAATTGGTGAACGAAAAAAAATCAGCATGGCATTTTATAAAATGTTGACAGGATACACAAAAGTGAAGAGGGCTAGGGGTTTTGGCCATTTCAGACCATGTTGACCTCTTTTAAAAGAAGAACTCTATATACAAAAAATGATCAAATTTTAAAACTAAAATGTTTAATTTTTTTCATTGCCAAATGATGGTTTACAGATTAAGATATCATCTACAAATTTAATTTACATCTGATGATTAATTTTTTGACATCCCCCAGCCTCTTTGTGTAAGTTAAGCATATTAACTACATTACAAACATTCTTACCACTGACACAACATTGTCTGTTGTTGGGCCCGCCACACAAGGGGGCGCTGTTGTACCTGCCACAACTTTCACTGGTATACTGGCACCGTCCGTTCAATCGCCAACAAGGGGAATCATCTCCTAAAATGTTTCAAAATCATTAAGAAAATATTGCATTTCATTTTTTTCAGGAGGTCTTAACCAAGCTTAAGCACAAATGAAATCCAGTAACCTTTAATTTGTAAGCATCCTAAATAAATGTTGTGCTATTACTCTTAACCATTTTGCTTTTAAAAAATCGGTTTCAATAATGGACTTCTGATGACACATGAAATACGAAGTTATCGAAACTTAATTAATCTCCATCTATCTATAATTAAGATGATTTAGGTTAAATAATAATTCTTAAATATAATGTTTCTTTCACAATGTTAAAAAGATAAAAAGTTACATTTTATCTTATGATAAAATCAAACTTGCTAACAAATAAAGAGTACCTGTTAAAAATAATATTATCATAGCTACTTTACCTGCCACGATGTTATTGTTACAACATATCGTAAACAATAGAAATGCCGTAATGAAGAGGATATTCGGACTAACCATTTTGAATTTTACCTTTTATTCCTAATCATTATAACTAAATGTCATGTTTTTATATTGGTGTATAATCCACTAAATGTCACACAAGTATATTCAAAGTGATGATCTTGTGGCAACTTATTCAACATGTGTTCTTCGATTTTTTTCTAGCTTTTTCATACATGTTTTCGTTTCCTGGCATGTTTATCACGTACAATTTTTTGGATTAAAGATTTTTTTTGGCTGAAAGACCAAACGTTTGTGAGAACATATAATTATAATAATTATACCTGACGAAATCTATTATTAAAATTGTTCAATTTGAAGATTTATTTCAAAACTTTTTTCATGGCCAACATCAAATATGAAATAAACCATACACGTCTAAAACATAATTTGTAGCATACTTTTGATGCATAAAAATTTTGTTTTTGTTTTTTTTTAATTTTGAAGTCAAACGGATAATGCATATGATTTTTTTTCTAACAGATAGGGGAAATGTAACAAAGTAACCAAGCATTAATGTTGTCATGCTTAAATTGAAGACATGATGATGTCAACTCAATTATTAGCTTTTCATCTTTTTTTCCTTTTGTTGGCTTAGGTCAGAAATTTACGAATCGGGCATTGACTATTGACCAAACAAAATTGCATTCCTATGATAGAATAGAGGATGTGCTGCTTCAGAAAGTGAGCAAATTCAGTACTAGAGAGAAAATAGTTTTGATGCATTCCTTTTGACATTCATGCGTTGGAATATGTATGTACATTTCATTATTTATTGCTAGCATATTTTATTGCATATTGCATATTATTACTTTGTTAAATACAGTACCCGCATCGTTATTCTTTACAGGATACACGATACGATAGGATACACGCACGATACGATAGGATACACGCACGATACGATAGGATACACGCACGATAGGACAGGATACACGCACGATAGGATAAACGCAAAACACGATAAACGCAAAACACGATACACGCAAAACACGATAAACGCAAAACACGATAGACCTGATAAACGATCTACACGATAGGATAAACGCAAAACCTGATAGGATTGTTTCAAAATGCGGAACGTTTTTTGACAAGACGAAAAGATTATTTTGAATTAAATTTAAAGATTAAAGATTATTTAAATTAAATTATATTTTAATTTAAATACTCGCAGAGCTTCAAATCTAAACTATAAAGTAGATGTAATTATTATTAAAAGAACCTGAGATCTCTGTATTGATTTTACAAAAGTTGTTTATTTATATATATAAAAAATTGACAGTGATTAAATGGATTTTTATGAAATGGAGACTATTTTTTTTTTTATTTCTTCTCAAGTGTGTGAATTTTGAAACTCTATAAACAGATTTATTATTTATGAAAAATATACATTTTAATTTTCTATCTAATAAATTTATCTACAAGTACCAAGTTATTTCACGGAAGAAATTTACGCAATAAATTAAATATTTGTATTTAATGTCTAAAGCTTACAATCTGCGATGTATCCAAAAATCGCAATTAAATATTAATATCTTAGAAAATAATACAAGTAGAAGACTGGCCGAAAGAAAGGTTTAAAGAAAACGGCTTTAACAAAATTAATAAATTTAACATGATAGATCTATCAAGAACGAAACAGTTCAAGAAAATTAAATTTTCTGAATAGAAATCTAAATAATTATTAAAATAATGGCGATCTGCATTAATACATGTAAACTGTGTCATGAGAATATGAATCTGCTACAACTGCACATGTACGTTTACGCTAAGCTCTGACTTATGTACATGTAAACATTTTACATTACAGATACTTAAAACCTCGTATTTATTAACGAACATTGAATGGTTAAATACTTTCTTCTTTACAATACAAAACAGAAAAATTAATTAAAAAATATTAAAAGAGTGAAATGCGACTTTTCCGACTAAATAATTATAAATCATTGCTATTAAACTCTGTGTGTACTGTTTCTAATAATAACGAAAAATAGGTTTAATTCGGCAAATGAATTATTAAACCTTAAAAATCATTTTACACTGACCCGGTAATCTCATATTAGGCATATTCGAAGGGCGGTATTTTGAAAGTCCGCAACCAATTTAAAATTAGATAAACAAGATCTAACCAAATAGCCAAATATAATATTGAATTCTTAAATAAAGTTATATACGTATGGAATAAAATCGATTAATACTATAAATTGATTCGGTGTATTTATTAGTCTTGCATGGTCACGGCGGATCAGACGACTCCTTTTGTTTTATTTTTATAGTAAGATACCGTTAAAAAATATTGCGAGCTAATTTTCATAGTTTAGAATGTTAGAACTATTTCATCCGTTTCTACGATCAATGAAATTGTTTCCTAGAATTAATTTTGTCCGTTTTACGTAGAAAACCCGATGACCCGAAAGTGCACGTACCATAAGTGCAGTATATTTTTTTATGTTTATTAAAAGACTTATTTACATAAACATAATGGAAACATTGTACGAAATGAAAAAGAATCAACGGAGTGAGTTTAGGGACTTCATTTCATTAAATTGATTTATTTGAATTTTTATTTAACATTCAAGATGATTTTTTAATCCATAAATCGTACAATTATTTAATGTATTTTGAATTAAATCTTTGATAAAATTGTTCAAACAAGTTAGGAACAAAATCCCGAAAATAAGTAGATGCGTTTCATTAGAACCAGGTAGTATTCGAGGTTACTAATTGACCCCAGGTGAGAAATCAGTACATGTATGTTGACGGTGATCACACACACACGGGCCGAGGTGTCAGTTAGGGGAGAAGGGGGAGGGGGCGGTTGACCGCACAGGAAGACAGTGTGCTAATTAGAGAGCTACACATACGTGTCAGTTTTCTTGTAAGGAAAGGTCTTCGATTTATTTTGATTTTTGGCATCCCGATGGATTATATTTTGAGTTTATTTCCACGCCGAAAAGGTAAGCTGTTAAAAAACTTCATGTTTTCCCCTGTACATGTATATATTATTTTTATGTTATCTAATGCCAGATAAAATTAATGAAAATCTTCTATTTTATAGTAACAGCCATGGTGTGATAAATTGGGTAGAATATTTTCATTGATTATATTTTATAATTTTGATTTCTTTTATTAATTTAGACATATGTCAAGGAATTTATAATTAGCTTTAAAAAATAAATTTAAAATTTGAACGTATACGGCCAAAATCGTTGTTAAAATCATCTGGATCATTGTCTTATGTTATATTATATTTGTAACATGAAGACTTTAAATAATTGTGCATACATGCAGGTCAGACGCGTAAACATATTTCTAACGTTATCAGACGATAAACAAGGAAAAACAGAATATTGCATGAAAAAAAGATACATTTCAATATCCTGCTTATTATTTATTTATTTGCTTTTTGTCTACGCGAACATCGTAGCTTACCAAAAATCTTTCTCCGGTAACTCCGATTCATTTGAGAAAATCATATTAATAGTATTTAATTTTGACAAAATAAATCATACAATTCGATAAATTATTTTTTAAAGAAATAGACCAGTTGATCGATCTACTTATAATTTCATTTCCGAAAAATAGAGTTACTGTTTAAATTTTGACAATTACTCTCTGCTTTACCATGATATAATTATTTTATTTATTTATTTAATTATTTATTAATAAATCAATTTATTCATTCATGAAATACGCGATTAATTATTTTTTCCTTCTACGCTTTAATATTTCTTATATTGATGAAAAAGAAAGGGATAAATCTTTATTTTCTCTTTTTCGGTTGAATTAATCTTATTTTTATTAACAAAACGAAAAAGAAACTCGGAATAGCTCAGTAGTTTCTTTACATAGTAAAGATAAAAAGCGAGGGTTTCCGAATATACACGATAAACGCAAAACACGATACACGATAGAACCTGATAAACGATCTACACGATAAACGCAAAACACGATAAACGGAAAACACGATAGAAAACGCAAAACCTGATAAACGGAAAACACGATACGATAGGATACGATAGGATACACGCACGATACGATAGGATACACGCACGATAGAACACGATAGAATTGTAAAGAATAACGATGCGGGTACTGTATGTTAATTGGATTCATATTTTATTTGTGCCTTTGTTGTGTTTTCTTAATTCAATAAGTTACCTGTATCCATTAAATGTGTTTTTTAATATTACCCATTATTCTTATTGAAATATAAACAGACATTTTAACTTATTAGACAGTGGACTGTCTCGGGCCTTTCAAGTCTAAAAAAATAAAAGAACAAAAGATGATTTCATGAAAATGATTTAATGCATAAATTTGGATTAGGTGCCATGGAGAAGTAAGCATCTCTATCGATCTGTCACAATTTTCGTGTGCCTCTTGTCATGATCCTCAAACGGAAAAATCTGCACATATTTCAGTGTGTATACATTGATAAATAACATTCTGGTTTTTTATTAATATAGAAACGTCATTGAAAATTGAAATATGCTCTGTAAAAACTGTTGATAGAGAGCATAAGTTACTAAAAATGTCACTAAACAAAGCAAATCCACACTTAAAGGTAAAACATTAACAAAAGTGTTATTTTTCGAACATGTAATAGAAATGTTTATTTCATAAATGAGAGTTATACTTTTACTGACCCATTAAAACAATCATAGCAAGCTTAACTTTAATTATGGCTAATGCTTGGTATAATTATGTTGAAGATAACGATCAAAGACTTTTGTATTGATTACTATATGGGTTTGGGCCGGGGAGGGTTTTGGAACTGTTATTTGTTTGTAATTCTGTCCCGGTGAAACGATGGTGTTCTGCAACTTGAATTAAACCGGTATAACTGGAAATTTTTGGTGGGTTTTCTTAACAATGTTAATGTAACAACTTTTAAACACTAGTTTGCCTATCAAATTTCTAAATGCTTATGCGAAAAAAATGCACATGTAATAAATGACTGATATTTAGGAGATTGAACTTTATACTATATTTTTTTTATTAACTGTTTTAATTCTGATTTTTATATTAGTACGGGTAATTGAATAATAAATAACTGAGTTATGATACGAATACACATTTTATCACGAAAATATTTCTTTTAAAGACTGTTTTAATTATTCAAGATGAAACCATTATTTGTTCAGAACGTTCAATTTTGTATAAATAACGAATGTATGTATTTAAAACAAGAAGTCTACAAAATGAATTTCAGATAATGGCCATTTATCACGTACACCACTATAAGCATATTCTAGATCACAACAAATACTGTGAATCATTGTTATTTTATGTGGCAGTTGTTAAAGGAATTGCGTAATTGTTCGACGCAGAATTTTAAAAGTGCATGATGTAAGCATATAAATAAACAAACCTGCTAAATCATCACAGTTTTAATCATCGGCCTAAGGTAATTTAATGTATTGCTTAAACGAAAAATTTGCAATTTCCTTTTTGGTTATGATCTTGATCAACAATCATCTTGTATCAGTAGATGGTAAGTAGATTCTTTTTTAATTGTGAAATGAAATTGATTTTTATGTGCCCGGATCTATAGATCCGAGGCTTATATTGTTTTTGTCCTGTCTGTTTGTCCGTTTATCTGTTTGTCTGTTTATCTGTTTGTCTGTCTGCTGAAAACTTTAACCTTCGCCATATCTTTTGAACCTTGAGAAATTAAGACTTCATATTTGGTATGCATACTTCACTAATAAAGTTTTTTTCAAAATACAACACGGTCAATGACCTTGTGACCTTTCAGAAATATCCCGTCCTGTATTATGGCAGCATGTTTTCAGTATGCTGACACTTGTGTTGACAACCTTTGTTGTATTTAAAGAATTTTTTCTCCTCAATTAAATTATCTAATTCCTCTGAATTCAAATAAACAAATCGCAGACGTTGTCTCAACTTTTTAATTTTCGCGAAACTGTTTACGTTTGCTTAGCAACTGCATCTGTGAATTTCGAAGCCGACGTAATTAATATGCAGAGTGATTGCACGCGAGGGAACATAACTGTATTCGGGAGGGCAACATAACTGTTTTCGGTGGAACATAACTGTATCTGGCGTGATTCGGCAGTTTTTCAGGGCATATGGATAAAAATGATATATTTGTGATATAATGGGAAAACTCCTTCAAAAATGTCATATTTAAGAAATAAACAACGATTATTCAGTGACATGGCATTATAAATAGCAATGGCTCTGCTGGCAATATTTTCCTTGATGCGCGCTAGCGCATCATGGAAAATATGCCACCAGAGCCATTGCTATTTATAATGCCATGTCACTGAATAATCGTTGTTTATTACTTATATTTGCATTCTTTGATTTTTTTAAGAATATCAGAGGAAATCCTGACTTACATAAGGACGCGGCTTGTTGTCTTCAGTAATGAAAAACATACGGCTTTAAAATCAGTACACCTGATCAATGATCTTTTTCTCTAATAAATCACAAACAATTTAAAAAGTATTTCCCTCTCAAACAGTTAGCTGGATACAAGCAACGCCGTAATCACATTCCCTTTGTTTTGATGCAGTTGTGACGTCATCGATCAACGTTATTGAAACCCTCTTAGGCCTCTGACAAAAATCAATAATTTAACTCTATGATGAAAAATGAGAATGCTTTTATATTGGTCATTACTCTAGAATACTTTTCTATGATTTTTAAAAAAAGGTTTTTCTATTCATTTTTAATAGCTGAAATCATTCTTGAAATAGATACACTTGTTAAAGAAATTCTCTCTTTCTGAACATTCCCCAAGTGTGAAGAGTTATCTTTCTTAGTACAAATATGCATGATACGAAAAAATTAAAATATGGCAGTTCTCTACAATTTTCAAAAAGTTTTATTTAAGAAATAAGGTATCATTTTTTGAGTTATATTGGGATGTAAAACCGGTTGGTCACGTGATCAAATCCCATAAAGCCCGAAGGGCTTTATGGAAGATTTGATCATGTGCCAACCGGTTTTACATCCCAATATAACTCAAAAAATGATACCTTATTTCTTATATTTACACTTGTTGCGATGTTTTTGCCCACAACGAGTTTCCATACATTCCTCCTTTTTGACCTAGATAAGCGCTTCAGTTAAAATGACGTAACAAAAAATAGTTCCAAGGTAGTGCAACTATTTATTTAACACTGATTAAAAAATAAACAGTTGTTTAAGTCACATTTACAATATATTTTCTAAAGAAGAAAAATTACAAGGGAATTAATGTGTATTATAAGAAATACGAATAAAACTTTGCGGAGTGTCACTACTTCCGTTGACGTAAAGAGGTCACAAGGCGTCTACTTGAAGTTGAAAACACACTGGTTGAAAACAGACTTGGAGAGAAAATCAGACGACATTCTGGTGCTCACAGCAGAACTAGCATCGAAAGAAGGATGATTTTCATTTGGAACGGGGGAGAAAGGTCTGTCTTGTTTACGAGGAGAAACGGAAAGAGAAGCAGATGGGGCTGACGAAGTGGAGGCACTGCACAAAAGGTTGGTGATGTTGCGATTTCGGTTTTGAACAGGATTTGTTAGGAGAGAAAGGCAAGAGCTTACAGAGCGTTTTTGATCATTGGATAAATCTCGGTTGTAGGTTTTTAAAGATGCTTCACAGCGGTGCCCACTCATAAACATGATCTGTCGGGACTCGAACCCATGATCGCTCATAGCAGTAATGGCCGTGGCTCTCAAGCAGTTAGGGGTGTAGGACTTCAGACATTTTGAAGATTTGCAGATATCAGCCATGTATCCACTGAAAGATCTCTCGCCAAAGGTTTAGATGTATACCACAGATCAGATCCAGAGTTCATCAGAGCTTCTTTAAAGCATGTGTTAAGACTTTTAGCACTGGGCTCTGTCTTGCTCATCAATAAGCGCAGCATCTTCACAGGGCAGATATCACTGCCAGTAACCTCGTAGATCCGCTTTCCCGCAGGAGCTTCATCTGATCCGATTCCTCCTTGGAAATTTTTTTGCTGAGTTTCATGTCGAAGTGTAATGTACTCTAAATTGTTCTCATCTTTGTGAAATTCAAAGGAATCCATCTGTAGTTGATGGTGAAACTCTAAGCCACGCGTAACTAAATGGATAGACAAGTTGTACCAAACGCATTGGCGAAGGACAATTGGGGAATGTGGAGCTGAAAGAAAATACGAAGACATGCGTTCAAGGTCTTCAGGATGAATTACTGATTTGTGCTTTGTAGCCCTTGATTAACCAGTTTTTGTCATTGATTTTAGCATTCCATCTAATGTGTAATTCGCTGTTTTGAATTCCTTGTCGCGGACAATATCTATTGATCTTCCTAAATCTTGAAGGTGTCTGTTGATTGCAGCACGGAGGTTTTTTAAGCTATTCTTGTGATAATTTTCTGCCTGTGCAGCTGTTAATTCTGCCACCCTTTTTGGATTTGATTTGGGTTTGGCTTCGCAATAAAATTTCCTCAATTTCTCAGCAAGGATCTCAGAAGTGATAGTTTTGAAATCAAGAACATCGGAAAAGACCTCCAAGTGCAAATCTATAAATTGTAAAGGGAATTTATTTTAACATTTGATTTTGATTGCATTATTATTTATTTATTTTCTAAAATTTTATTTTTTCTGTTCCATAGTTTGCATGTTGCATTGTTTGGTTGATTTGTTATATTGATAAA
Source organism: Saccostrea glomerata (assembly GCA_003671525.1). Classification (NCBI taxonomy): domain Eukaryota; kingdom Metazoa; phylum Mollusca; class Bivalvia; order Ostreida; family Ostreidae; genus Saccostrea; species Saccostrea glomerata. Next base: position 359,906 of record PRKT01000294.1, on the reverse strand, counting down.
TTATGTTAGTTAATGGCATTTCTGTATTTTTCTTGTTTGTTTGTTTGTTTGTTTGCTTGCTTGCTTTCTAAGCTGTTGGCCTACAGGCCTACATTTTAATTCTTTATTACACAATCATCTGTTTGTAGACTGCAGAGAAAAATCTGGTATACCTTTGTGCTGGTGAATGTATTGTTTTACTATAAATATACTTGTAGAACATGCTTTTGCCTTATTTACAAGGATATATTAATATCAGCATTCTTTTTTTTTTGTCTTTGGTTCAATTTATTTATAATTTATATTCCTTGTTTTAGTTTTGTTACTTTTAAGCAATACTTAGAATTATGTACCTTGAAAGATTTTCACTCCCCATTGGGTATTTAGTTTTGTTGAGACAGATTGTCTGGAATCCTCAAATTGTTTCAAATTTTCCTCAGACATGGACTTGAATCTCTTAGTAGGAGGGGCAGGCATACCAGGGCTCGGAAGTCCCTCCATATCAGACATTTTCAGCTCCTTCTCGACCTCTTCAGTCTCTTCAACGCTTGCTGGAGCCATAAAAGGGAGATCCAGAGCGGCCATTGTATCATTATCAAACAGAAGATACAGCAATTGGTCGTTATCACACAGGTCAAAATCGCCAAACTCAGCCATTGTTTTGGTAGGGGGGTTGAAAGCAGACGTGTATTATGATAAATGAATAAAAAAAGTTTTTTGTAAGATAAAGAAAGTGTGTTTTGAACAGATTTTATTTTATGTAATTTTTTTATTTTTAATGCGACATTGTGTTTCAACGCCTTTTATTTGATTTCAGCCGGTTTTGTTTACGTTCGTAGTAAAAGTAGTGACCCAGTTCTGGGGAGGTCAATGTATTCATGCGCGCTATTTATCATGTGACCTCTTGACCCCAAACTTGTTTTATTGGGATGTAAAAACGACTGACTCAAGTAATGTTTATATAGGACAAAACATTTGCAAGTGTAAATATTATACAATTAAATACATTGACCAAAATTGAATTTTTTAAGTTATAAGTCAGCAATTTTAAATATTCTGAATTTTTTTTTTTTTCAGAGATTATTATTAAAAACTTATTTTTATTCCTCTTACGAAATATTTCATATACTGTAAAAGCACAAATTTTCGCGGGAATTAAATTTCGTTGTTTTGTCATTTAGAATAGTTTCATTGGGATTAAATTTCGTTGTTTTGAAAGTAATCTTATTCAATATATTTAAGAAATAAGGTATCATTTTTTGAGTTTTATTGAGATGTAAAACGGGTTGGTCACGTGATCAAAGTCATAAAGCCCGAAGGGCTTTATGGAAGATTTGATCATGTGCCAACCCGTTTTACATCTCAATAAAACTCAAAAAATGATACCTTATTACTTATATTTACATTTGTGACTTATTCATACTTTATATTTGCCTGATTGTTACTTTTAACGTGTAAAATGCGTTAATTTTTCAAACCCAACGGCATGTATGTAATCCACGAAACGCGCGTCGACCCTTTATGACGTCACAGAGAAATTACGTCGAACGTTTATCCAAACGCACATCTATAACCCCTTGACCCCGTACCTGTATTTACACAGTTATAAAAACGCTTGCCTTCAGTAGTGTTATATAAAGGAAAACATTTGCAAATGTAAATATTAGCATATAAAACTTCGTGTGGGATTTAATTTCGTTGATACTGTTAGCAACGAAATAAACGAAATTTAATCCCCCCGAATATTTGTGCTTTCACAGTATACACTTCTCAACACTTATATGTACATAAGTGTAGTAGAGCGTGTTCTACACGGGTGTGTTAGAGCAATTGCAATCATAGTAGATGCAGTTGCGTCTATAGTCCTATGAACGCAGTTGGTGACTGCATGTTCATAGTCGGAGAGAGCAGTGGATATGCAAATATATCAGTATAAATACCGGTATGGGGTCAAGAGGTCTTAGATGTGTTTAATGTAATTTCTCAGTGACGTGACAAAGGGTCAACGCGCTTTCAGTGGATTACATACATGCCGTTGGGTTTGAAAAATAATGCATTTCACACTTAAAAGTCACAATCAGGCAAATATAAAGTATGAATAAGTCACAAAGGTAAATATAAGATTCTTCTATACCCACAAATAAAAGAATTTGTAATATATGTAACACAGGGGAGGTTGAAGATGACTTTCATTTTCTCTTTGTCTGCCATAAATACAATAATCATAGGTTAACTTTTGAAAGGAATTTGATGAATTTTTTTAATGAAAAAATATTAAATAACTCTAATAATCAAAAAGTTAAACTTTGCTTTAATAGCCATTGTCCAGAAGTACTGAAAATAACAAACTCATTTATTAAAAAATGTATCACATCTAGAAATGAATGCATAACATAACTATTTTACTAATGATGTACAATTTAGCTATGAGTATGTATAGCCTCACATTCTATACCAGATTATTGTTTAAATATAATGAACAATTGATGATGTGCCTTTGCCAATTATTGTAATTCTGTTTATCCCAATAAATATTTGTATTTGTATAAGAAATACGGTATCATTTTAAAACATCTATCGGGCTATAAATACGGGTTGGTACGAGATTAAATAGAGAATAATACATACCCTTTTCCATATCACATCCTGTATCAGCCCGAGACACCAATATCAGCCAGAGGGCCGAAGGCCTGAGGGCTGATATTGGTCGAGGGCTGATACAGGATGTGATGTGGAAAAGGGTATGTATTAATATGTTTATTACATACTTAGTAATAAAATACAGCATACATTATGTTGAGAAGAAAATAAGTAAAGAATCATGCATGAACTTCTTACATACATGTACATGGTCTATTGTCTTATACGATTTGGGTTTGTTTCTACTTCTGTTTCAATGCACTCGATCCGTGATTTGAAAATAATCTATTACAAGTATTTGCACATTAAGATTAACCTTATTTTCAAAACGTTAAAATTAAGAGAATATGAACCCACCAAAAATTGTGTATGAACACAAGTACAGTTTTTGTGGTTTAATTTACTAAGGGTATGGTATTGCCGTCACATTAGCTGTATCAGCCCTGCAGGGCTGATATGGATTTGCGGGGCTGATATAGGTTATCAGCCCTGCAGGGCTGATATGGCTATTGTGACGTCAGCCATATCGCATATGCAAAAAACCTGTATTTATTACTAAGTGTGTAATAAATTCATCATAAAGCCCTTCGGACTTTATGGAATTTAATCTCGTGACCATCCCGTATTCATATCCCGATAGATGTTTTAAAATGATACCTTATTTCTTAAAACGTGAGACGTATCTATCTGACCTTTTCATACCAATGGAAAGGACTTTCTGTTTCTCTTCTTAATTTGACTATAAGGTGTTTCGTCTGCTTGATCAATAAATGTAGTTCAAGGGTTAAAACAAACGGGTGCTTATTCCTTCTAACTATGATACTGATTTCACCAGAAAATTCCAAGGTCCGTGTTTTATTCCCTTAACAAGAATTTGTATTGTTTATAAACATATATGGATTTTTTTTTACATCATTTAATGTTCGGTACCTTACCTTTTTGTCATTACCTGATATGCTAGCACACAGAGCTGCTAGCCAAAAGAAAAACCCTCAAAATTCAATTGAGACTATCAAACTATGCATAGGGAAAACCCTTTGTTTTTTATACTTATATTAACACTTTAAGTTTTCGTATTATAATAATCTTCCCTTTTTATATAAAAATAATTTCAATTTTTCTTTCCCTTGTGCAAAACATATTCTCATGTTTTAGTTTTTGGAAACTAAATTTCACAGAAAAAACTAATATACATTGCAAAAATTGATTCATGAAGAATATATAGACTTCTGTCAAGCACATGTAGAAATATTTTAAATATCATGGATGATAAATTGGCTTAACTGATTCTAGGACTTCTTGATTGTTTCTTTACTATATATACAGGATCAGACGCACGTTGCATAAGTGCAGGCGGTACATGCCAAAACATAGCCAGGAAATGCTGGGGCGAGTACAAAAGTAATTTATGTGACGGTCCGCGTGAAAGGATGTGCTGTGTTGGTTCATGGGTAATATATCAGCTTGAATTATTTTCAAAAGATTAAGATACTGATTATAAGAAATGAATGTTATGTTATTTACTGTACTCAAATACTGTAGTAATAATTCTTTTAATTTTACAAATTCAAGAGTTAGATATTTCAAATATTTCATTTCCATTTCACCACTACAACTAAAACAACATGGAAGCCATGAACCACTACCCCTTACAAATAGATGTATTACCTTTACTGAAGATTAGAAATAAAATGTTAATGTAGCTATTTCATTGTAAAATGTTTTGAATATCGTAACTTATGCAATAAAAATTCCAATAAGATGAAGATGTGTATATTACGGCCTTTTAAGCATATGGTAAACCTTTGCAATATGTCGTACAACTAATAAAGATTGGAAGGAAAGCAATGGACGAGACAAATAGGTAGTTTTTTATTCACTGAAAAGGATTTGATGAATTGTAGAAAAAATACTCGCGAAAACTTTACATACAAGGGTTGTCCCAAAAAGTCGTAGACAATGTTTATAATTTTTTAAACATGCAACCAATACTTACCAAATTTTGCATAGACATAATATAGTCAGTGTTCTTTAAAATTGTAAATTTTTAAATACATATCTTTCATATTAATAATATTAGGACGATTTATAGGAAGGCTGATGAGGCCTGTCGGCGCACGGACAAAATTCGGAATAATTTACGCGTATAACTATTACATTTGCTTTTATTTCTTTAGAACTATGTAATACATTGAACTCAAATTGGAATCACTGAAACCAGTATAAAAATCTTAATATTATGTCAAAATTTCATATAGATATCTTTAGAAACAGACGATTGGTGTCATGATTTTCATAGTATCGTTGAAATTGAGTATGATGAAAATGACGTCGTCAAACGCGTAGTCGGCGCACGGAGATGTAATAAATTGTGTTGGATATGGTTAACTTTATATACATCAGAGATGGGAAAAAAGAGTACAGAAGTGATATTACACACCAGATTTTAATAAAGGAGTTATTTTAAAATTGCACGATATTCCATGAGTTTTTCTTCTGTACCGAATATAGTTAATTACGGCATGTAAGAAGTAGAGTACTGTTTGATAAATGCAGACAATTGGGAACAATCTGGGCTGCGAACGACGTCAAACAATGTGTATTCTCTGCTGCCTACAATGTAAGACGATCTTTCGACTAAATTTTGACTGAAATTTGAATCTGCTTTAAAAAAAAAAGTAAAAAAAAAAAAAACGGACATTAGTGAATTTTAATATGTCCCTTAATCAACAGTTGTTTAATCACTTAAAAAAAATTATCGAATGTTAATACCCGCGATTGAAGCAGACCAAGAGATCATGGCGTTATAAGAGACGTAATTTACGCTTGCTTTCATGCGCCGGTGTACACTTATATTCTTTCTTTATTTTTTCATAATTTTCTTATACGATGTGATATCATCACGAAACTTGAAGTGCATGATCATAAAATTTTACTTTTTGCTATGACAAGGAAAGAAATTTAATAAAGCAAAGAGAAACAAAACTGTTTTCCCTGTCTACGACTTTTTGGGACAACCCTCGTATTTGATGAAAAAATCCTATTTACATTGACACGATTGATTGATTGTATATTGTTCAACGTCCCTCTCGAGAATTTTCAGTCATGTGGAGACACCACCACTTGTTGGTGGAGAGCTGCAAATTTTTGTCCTATGTTCGGCATTTCCGGCCATTGAGCAGGAAGGGTTATTGTTCCTGCCAGTACCTACTGCGATATTGGGTCTCAGTTTATACGGTCTCATCCGAAGGACCGGTCTCCACGTCCCACAATGGGATTTGAACCAATGAGGATCAACTCTTTACTTCCCTAACACTTTAAAGAACCATAAAGTACAGCTGACTTAAATGTATATAAGAACAAGGTCGAAACCGTAAATTTTACGAGTGAGTAGAGCATGTACTTAAAACGATAGGACTTATCATTTCAACTCCCGTCTACCGCCGCAGTGTTCAATATAATAAGAATTTTTCCTAGTTCACTATCATTTTGAGCTAGGTCTGTCGGCTTCATGATCAGATAATTAATTACGGCAACTAGTCCAGGTAATGCATTTTCTTCGTAAATAATTATATGTAGGATTTATGTCAATCGTAAATGTTTGAAAAATTTCAAAATCTCTTTAAAACATTTTAGTATTTTAGTACACTTTACATAATTGAATTGATAAATGAGAATTATCGTTCTAGACTTTTAAAATTTCCCCCAAACAAAAAAAGTAATAAGACTTGTTTTGAACAACTGTGGATATATTCAAAATTATAAATATAATAATATATCATAATCATAATATCTTTACTCAGTATTATCTTTTTCTTAATTCTAATGTAGAAAGTTATTATTGAAGACAAAATGTTCACCCGTTTGCTGTTGGTATTTGCCTTATTCTTTCTTTCAAATGGTTGCCAGGTATACTTCACAAGCCCCTGTTCATGTCGATGTGACGATTCCCAAACCATCTGTGCAAATTCCTGCAACAGCGGCCACTATGATAATGACATTTTTCGTCTTACTTGTCTGAGTAGCTGTGCTACAATATTGACCAACTGTGTGCACAATTGTCCACGAATTATCTAAAAAAAATTGTATTGTTTTCATTTCTTTGCAACATTTGCAAAAATTTCCTTCTATTTTATTCTTCTGTTGACAGCCTAGTTTAATTTAAAGTTTCACGGCTGGATTTTTATGATTTCGGATTTAAGTATGTTGATTTTCAATAGATTTAATGTAACTGTATGAATTTTATATTACTGTCTATGCTTTTCATTTTATTATAAGAAATGATGAATTATTTGAAGAAGGACCGTAGAGGACAAGATAGGCTAAGACCCCCTTTTGGTCCTGGTTTGGAGTGTAGTTTAGAATTTCATGTTTGCAAGAGTTGATCAACAAAAAACTGTTACTCTTGTCACAAAATGAACATTGTTCTAAGTTATGGGATAAAAGGAGGTCACAGGAAGGTCAAAATATTATGTAAATTTCCGAATTTTTGTTCATTTTCATTAATTTCACAGCACCTTTTGTTCCAGAAATCATAGAGCATAAGCTTGCCTATCTGCCAAAGTTGTTATTTTCATATACTAGTATCAGAGTATCAGACACATATTTTGTAAAAAAAAAAAAAAAAAATCAGATAGGCAAGTTTCTTTTTATTTTCTGAACTGAAAAGTACCTTTAAGAGTCTTTACTTTATTTCAAGTATTTAACGTCATATTAGGTATTAAAAGAGTAGGTTGAATAAGCACCTGTATTAGGAGTGGAATGTCTTCAACCTATCTATAGTCAACACTCTTTATATGTATAGTACTACCGTACGTATATTACCCCCCAATAAAGGTGATTATGTCTATGCAATATTGCTAATTTCTTTTTTTCTCATAAAATTCACCCGGCTTGGTATATTTTTCTAAAGTTAATATTGCATTAAAAATTGCAATGAGATGTAGATATGTATTTTCATTTAAGCAAATAGTATAATACTTTGGAATAAGTCGTATTTAGTTATAATAAGAAACATGTTTTGAATAAACTACATGTGTAATTACAAAAATCTGAATAATTTTTTAATCATCCAATTTATGGATAATTTATGTTTTGTTTGATGGTAAGAAATTAAAAACCACGGAAGGTTATTAATAGCGAGGCCTCTCATATAGCAACATGAAGTGCTCCTTTTACTGCAAATTCCTTAAGATACACTTGGAATTAATTATCGCGTAATTTCGCAAGAAGCACCACACGCGAAATAAATTGCTCGACTTTATTTTTATGGTGCTGAAATCTATGTTAAATTTCTTAATCAAATGTCCATTCGCTAATTATTATTCTCACAATTTTAACGTTGATGAGCCCATTCGCAATAATAACTACTCGCGAAAAATAAGGAATCTACAGTTTGTTTTCCTTTAAAGATAACTGTAGCAAACAGAGAAAGAGTTATGAGGGTTATGAGTATACGTATATCTACGATATGACAATTAAACCAAGAGAGACTACACAATATAAGTGCCGGGAAAACAAAGGTTGTATATACCGTTCCGTTGTTTCGTGTATGTCAAGGTCACGCCACTTTTATTTTTAACTCAGACTTGTAAACAACATTCAACTGGAGCATACAAAGGTGAAAACTATTTTAGTAGATTACATCAAAATTTTAGGTCTTCTTACATTCATTCGTGGAAGCTTGAAACATGGTAACTATGGAAACTTATTCAACTTTTCTGCGCAAGCGTACAATAGAAAGGAAATAGTATCAAGGTATTTTGCAATATATTTTCGTTATGGGACATACTGAATTTTTTTCTAATTTCATTTTTCTCCATTAAAAATTTAAGTTTCTGAAACCTGTAATTTTCTGAAACCTAACGCTTCTGGGAATTGAACAAAATTTTTACGGCTCATGCAAAAATTCTACATTTGTCAATGTTCCCCTTTGTGCGTCACGGTGTTGCTTTAATGAAGACTGCGAAAACTTCATTCATTTTTTAAATTTTTATGTCAAATAATGCATGTGCTCTTTTACTTATATCATCTTCTTTATTTCAAATAAACAATTTTTTTTAATTAAAGACATGTGACATACAGGAAGTACATGTGGCATTTAACATGAAATTAACATATTTGTAAAACGTTATAAATATATTTGGATACTTATCTAGATTACCTTTTCACATGAATCAACATATTCCACTGATGTACTGCATTTGGTATAAGATTTTATTGTATCGGCCAGAGAAATTTCAAAATGTTGGAGATAGAGATATTTTTCCCATTGTTACATCAACTTATTTGTCAGTAGCTAGCTACTGTTATTTATTTCTTTTTTTTTTTTTTTTGCAAAAAGAGTTTGCTTATGCATATATTAAAAATATATCATAAAACCCGATATGCAGATGATTATGCTGTTGTATCGATAAGAAAAGTTGACAATAGAAAACACCAGTCACCAATTTTATCACAAAAACAAAATGACCTCTGGAATTGATTTAGGTGGGTCAGCTACTATTTATATTGCATTATCTCGTGACGGATATTTCGCAATAACAATACATTTTGGGAAATGAGTTGATAACACCTTTAGTCCACTTAAAGATAAACAGATAACTCCAGTTCGAACGTAAAGTTTTGTGTCAAGGGATCATGGCGAACACTTTTCTTTTATTTCTTTTAGGATTTTTAATGGTGGCCATTGTTCAAGGTATTAGTTTTAGCAACATGTGCGGCATGTGCTTTTTAAATACTATAAAATGAACATGAAAGTTTTTCTATCGCTAATTCATTTTAATAGTATATTTGAATAGGCAATACCTATTTTTCGTCAAATCATATTTTTAATCTCATACTGATTAATGAATGAAATGCATTATAATTTATATTTAATGCTGTATTGTGGTAAAGTTTTATATTTATTTACTTATCCCTGTAAGGTATTTTTTTGAAAAGTTGTATCTCGGTCACAAAATCGTGAACTGGCAATATATTTCGAATTTTTAATTACAATGCTCTACATCATTCATGCAATTCTTTACCCTGGTTATACACAAGACAGGAACACTAAGCCATAGTGAATGGTGTCCAAACTGAACGGAAACATCTGATTAGAATTCAGACTTATATTTAATCTATGACGTAATAACTATACAATGAACAATGATTTGTGATAATGCATCAGCATGAGATTCAATTAAGACAGCTGATAATGAAATGTCCAAATCTAAAATGAAAAAAAAAAACAACGAAATAATTGGATAGAATTTCATTGGACATATTTTTGGTCCATATAAGTGCTTTTTTATTTTGAAATTTAATTAGGAAAAGCATTGTTTATTATCTTTATGTAAGTAGCAGACATACAGATTAAATTATCTTATTTAAACAAAGCTTCATTTTAACCCTTAGCAATTTGTGGTTTTGGAAAATGGCTTCCTTTAACATTCATTTCCAAATAATTTGGAACAAAAGATATGCTTTAGCTATTTTTTAGTATGATTTTGTCAAGATTACACGCAATGATTAATGTTTATTAATGACAAAATACAATGATAATTTGATGTAATCTTATTCATTTGCTAGGATTAAGCATATTTTTTCTACATTATCGTTTTCACGCATGGTTTTAACTCCATTCCTTTTGATAATTCAACAATATGTATCGTTTATCAACATAGAAATTTTTTTATGATTAATTTTAATAAGAATGAGAATTCAAATATTAGGCTTACAACTTGAAAAAGTTTATATATTTATTGTTCAATCTATTTGGATTTACCACTTATTTTGTTATTTTGACTGAACCAGATGAATTTATTTATTTATTCAAAGAAGAGGGGTTTTTTTGGTTCTTGCATTTTCTGGAGAGATTCGAACTTGTGTAAATGAAAATATTATTTTTTTCGTATTCATTGTTATCTTTAAATTTATAAATCCCCCAATGTATTATCAAGTGATTCGACTATCAGTCTCACTTTATTGTGTTTTATTTTGTATAAATGTTACATGAAACGTCAACAATAGCAGAGTCTCTATATCGGTATCTCATGTTAGAGGAATGTTATGTTGAATTATGTTTAAGAAATTCAACTAAAATTTCACTTTTTTATATATGCAGAAAAAATTATTTCTGGCAGAATTCAACACGTCAAAGCTTTTGGTAAAATAAAAGGTCTTTCCAATTTGTAGGTGACTTTACATGCACCTCTGATAGCGACTGTCTTTTGACTGGTTATCATTGCTGCACGGGATCTATTTACTGTTGTCCGGATGGGTACGTCTGCACCGGTGGCGCCACCTGCATAAGTATTGGGTAAGTGCATGACCTCTTGTGACCAAATTTGTTTATCTGTTTCGCACAATCGAAATAGGGCATTGTTATTTGATTAAATGAAAACTTGCTGTGACTGATCATCCGCAGCACTTGAATTTACAAAGTTGAATTGAAAGATAAATGTAGTACTTGGAGATGCCTCCGATTTCTGTGTAAATCAGAGATTAGAGAATTCAAATTTTCTTTAATGTATATTTAGATAAAGTAAAGACTGGCTCATCATTTTTAAACATTTGTCATAAAGAAATAGAGTGTTAAAAATTAAATCGGACAATCTTATAAATAGCTCGATAAAGTAACATATAAATGATATATAATAATTATAAAATTGGTAATTGAAACCTATAAAAAAATTATAAATGTTTCATTTTATAAACATTTTCTCAAACTCAGTGTATACGGTATTATTGTATTTCTGATAGGGTAATTGTGGGACCTATCGTTGGTGGTGTTGTCCTGATCGTCAGCTGTATCGTCGGTTGTATATGCTACAGTAAGTATAACAGTGCTAGCATTGTACATTGTTAAATAGTGATCATCGGATTAATATAAAAATTATTTTTTTGTTCGTGATTCATATCGATGACAACATTTTGTTTACAGATCGAAGAAGACGATTGCCACCTCCAACAGTTTATGCACAACAAGCACCTGCAACTGTGGCGTACGGACAACCTCAAGCTTATGGCCAACAAAATTACAAATAATTTTTTAAAAACTTAAAAATTGATTATACACGTAATTTGATATTGAACTAAACAATCTTATTATTTTATCACAATGTACTCCGGAACCCTTGATCCAAATGTTCATTGAAATAATGCATCGAGACTCTAAGTCTGTGAACTGTGTTACACTTATACCATGATGTGAGTTGGTATGCCATAAGCATCCAGTCACACAAGGATAGATAGATGCTTTTTATATTGTAGCTCTTTTTTGTTTTAGACATGACGATTTTGTTTAAATGAACGTTTGATGCATGTAACTATTCTTGAATAAAAATTACAAAATGTGTGTAGTTGTGATACATCAAGTGCTATTAATAAAGATTAGTGCTGGAAATTTTCAAAATAACTTTTATACACTGTATAGGATGATCAAAAATCAGAAATAATAACACTGACTGACAAATAGCTTATAATAAAATCCATTAAACACGGGCGGGTTCAGAATCAATATCATTGAACATACTTTCATGAGAAAAACATGTATTGATTGATATTACTATTGAAAGAAAATGTGTAAAGGTGATGTACATATAATGATCTCTTATTTAAAAAATAAACAGATCAGAGAAAAAAAATATAGATATATTCTAGTCCAAATTTTATGGATTCTATGAACATATTTCTGAGCTACAGTTTAAATGAAAGCAAAAAAAGAGAAATTACTATCTGACAGCATACTTTAAATGCATTTTATTGCTTTATCTGTTCAGGGTTAACGTTAATAGTTTGTAAATGCTGATGCTAGATACAGTTGCCTTAACAATGCACAGATAAATCAATTATATAGATTTTAAATGTTGATTTGACTTTTTAGTTTTTAAATAGTGTCTTAAGGTGCTAAAGATTTGAAGACTGGATTTGACAAACGATTTATCATGTTACTCTAAAACCTTTAAAAGTCTAAAGTAAAAAAAAATGTCTTATGACCTTTCACGAATATAAAATATAGTGGTTCTGTTTTCATTATCTAAGCAAGTGAACATTGCTTATATGCAAATGTAATACATACAAATTGTTAACATTAATTCAAATATCAATGAGTTCTTGACATAGAATTGATTTATCAATTTACCTTACATACAATAGAGATTGTCGATTCTTGTTAACAGGTATTGGTTTTACAATAAGTTTTGGAAAAGTTGATGTAACGTACGCATAAATCTTGGTTGTTTGAAATGATGCAAGCTATTGCCAAATGAGTTGAAACAAGGCCCTAGGGTACATTTGTATAAATAGTAGTTTAAGTCAACATTTTACCAATTCCTTTGTCGATAAAATTACCTAGAATTTTGGAAGTTTAAACATTTTGTAAGAGAATTACCGACATCTTACAAACGAACGAATCAAAAGAAAAAAGATCAATCATTGCAATAACAGTCACATTTACACTCATTCTTCAATATTAATACTGTATGGAAAAATTGACGATAATTTACTTATATACGGGAGTGTCATTATGCCTGCATGCTTGAGTGACCACCAAGTCAAAAGCGGGCGTGGATCAAAGAAAAAAAATATTTATGTATTTCAATGGCAAGCACATGTGTTTAACTTTATATGCGCCAATTTATTCCTATTTGCTTTGCCCTAAAATACGTTTGCGCTAATTTTCTTGTTTTACAGTACCTCAAAACTACTCCTTGTTGTAGTCGCTACCGTGACGCTTCAATGCATTTTGATGGACATTAAAACAAGCAAAAACGTTCGGAAAAGGAAAATGAAATTTAAATGAAAATTATCTTATTTTAAAGCAAGATTTCAAAGACTCTCTCTTCATACGGAAAACAGGAAGATGTGAGGATCTTCAAATTTTGCAAGATGGATGCTTACTCCACCGTGGCACCTGATCCTGCCTCTGATGTCTTTGGAGTACCTTATTTCCTGTGCTTAAAATCTTTATTACTTAATGTATTTCTGAGCTTGAATACAGTCCTTAACATGTAACTCCATATTCTATTTTTGATACTAGTAATATGATTTTTCAAAGATCCTTTACTTTGCAGATTTAATGGCATCCTTTATTTTCTTCACAAAAAAGATGCAAAGTCTATTACCAGCACTTCTCCACTTATAAAATATCCTCTCAAAGTTATAAGTTTCTTATATTTCATCCTTAAAATAAAAAAAATAACGCTTTAGTTTGTTGATATAACCAACATCGTTTAAGCATATTTGCTAGTCCTATAATTTTTGTTGAACACTTTCAATCGGAAACGTCTTCTAACTTTAAAATATTCAGGAGAATAAAAAAAAAAATACTTCCCCCCTAATAAGAATAAGCAAGAAAATTACCTGACTGCAGTTGCAAAGTGACATTTCTTGTTAACGCAACATTTTCAGTCATTTTCCTCAATTTCAATCATCACAAAAGATAAATAATATATGTTTTGTCTAATGATATTGTGCTCAAAACAAATATGGACTAGGAGAGACAAAAGTCTGCTTATTTTCATAAACCATGCAGCATTTTATCTTGTTTTGGCGTGATATATGTTGATTTAAAATTTTGTGTAAGGCATACATGTAAGTGTACCACTATACAGATCACATACTTTTTGAAAACAGTCTGAAATACGTGTTTTGTAACGCAATCTTCGCAATAATCATAAAATGTAATTAAATCATAACATTGCACCTGCACCATTAAAATATATTTACAAACAACAAGCATGTTTGTTAAATTCTTTAATTTATAGAGAACAACATCTTTTCAAGGTTCCTAGCTAATGTAAAGACGCCGTACTCTCAGTCTGCACACTGCTAAAGAAATTAAACATCCTGACCTTGATAACTATATGTAGTTCTGGTCATGTCAAAATAAATGGTCCGTCTCATAATTTTAAAAACTACTCACATTTCCTTCGAGGTCCAGCCCCATCCCCAGTTCCATCCTCTGCCTTCCTGACAAGCCGCCATCTGATGAAGTTTCACCAGACGTTTAGCGTTTTGGTAAAATTCCTTCTTCTCTATTAAATCATCATCTAAAATATATTCAGAATATTTTATGATGAGAAACTCTGATAGATCCTATCGTAATACAATGTCAATATAAACAAGATTGCATACCATAAGGACAGAATTATTTCAAATATGTTGCTTGCTTATTTCATGCAACATTTTATAGAATTATCACCTTTCAAAATTACTATAAACATTTGCAAGAGCTACTTATTATTATTATGATTTGTAAGACTACTGAACTTGAATAATAGAATATGCAAATTTTGTCTTTTGTACATGCATTTATACGAAAATACTGAAGAAATTTTAAAGAACTAAGCATGGTGATTTTTATGACATTGTTTTACCGAGCACCTGAAAGTTTGACAGCGGTACTCGTATGTTCGCTCTCTTATTTGTCTTCTTCATTCACCTTATGTTAGAATACCTTATCTTAACGAGGCTAGGGTGTGGCAGCCATTTTCAGACTATTTTTATCTCCTTTAAAAGGAGAGCTCCATATGAAGATATAGAAAATGATCAAATTTCAAAACTAAAATGTTTGAATTTTTTCTTTGTGAAATGATAGTAGACCGCTTAAGTTACCGTATCTAAAAAATTGAGTTAAATCTGGTGGTTAATTTGTGATTAATTTGTTGAACCCCCAGCCTCCTTAATTTTTTTTCTTTTCTACAGCAAAACAACTTTTTGTCTCTTTGGCAATTGTTTTCAAAAATAATCAGTATTTTTTTTTTCGATTTTTTTTATTTTAAACAAATTTTGTTTATTTGAATTTTTAAAAGTATTTGTTTTGAAAAGTATCTTTAATGAGATACTGACATTAGAGAATTACATTTAAATGTTTAACAGAAAACTCTTGATGCTTTTTTAAACTATATACTAAATAATTTATTTATTTAAATTATATAGAAATGTAAGAATTAAGATAAATAAAACATCTATTAATTTAAAGGCATAAAAGAAACCATTGGTGTCCAAGATGGAAAAGACGACGTCGGTTCCTTCTCGTCCATAAGTGGCAGCGACTTTCTGGAACTCTGCCTTAGTGATTTTACCATCTTTGTTTGTATCAAAAGCAATGTAATGACAGGGCAGTCGTGGGGTCGTCTGCATTCAAACGTTATATAATCATCATCATCATACGTAACGTATAACTCGGATTGCAATGTTTGATTAACTATAGAAATTACAAACTGTGTTCAGGAAAATAAAATAATAGATACATGTATATTGGTGCAAACTTAACAAAACAACTGTATGCGTATTAAAAGCAAGTTCTGAAATAATGAATTTATGCATACCTTTCCCCCATTCCTACCCCATCCTACACACCATCTTCCTTCTGTCAGCGTAAATGTTAGCACCACCACCAAAGTAAGAAAGGCCACCGTCTTCATTCTGAAAGGATGAAAGGGGACTCTTAATATAAAGGAGTATGTGTAATAACCAGTTTTATATAAGTGTATGTGTATCAGGTCAAAGGAAACCAGGGGCATATGCTTGTTTGCTTATCGAAAAATTAGAATTAAGACATGTAATTTAAATTAGAGATACTTAGTAAATACTTACAAATAATATCTTAGAAAATAAAATATAAACCCCTAAAAAACTTTTACTGTGAAATATCAGGGTTTTTTTTAAAAGTCTTCGCAACTATAATCAAAGACAGGAGCATGCATTCATTTGTCTATTTGAAAATATAAATGGGACTTTTATAGCCAACTTATAACTTGATGATTGAACGGTTTCTGTAAAAAGTAAATAGAATGTAATTCAGGTAAAATACATATACGATTAAGAATACATTCATGTATATTTTTAAATATACACAAAGCTTAAACATTTCCCAATAATTATTAATTATAGCAATATTATAATCAAGAAATAAGATATCATTTTTAGAGTTGCATTGGGGTATGCCATGAAGTCGGTCACGTGATCAAATTCTATAACGCCCGACTTCATGTCATACCCCAATGCAACTCTAAAAATGATATCTTATTTCTTATATTTATATTTTACGTTTTCATTCGTTTTACAAACAAATATAGGCATTATTAAGACTTAGATTTTGAAATGCAACATAACGTTACTACAACGTTATGTGACGTCACAGTCGGTACTTTTCAAATTGCACGTGCAGTTTACTTTCCATACGCAAGAAAGTCTGATCATGTGACCGACAGCATGTCATTAAAAATTGAATTTCATTTTTTTAGCATTGTCATATAAGGAAAGACATTGACTAATGTTAATGTCTGACCATACTTACCCAAAACAGTGTCTACTATTTTTGTGCTGTTTCTCTTCTTTATATATAATGTTTTCTAGATACTCAAAAAAACCTGTTCATATTTTTAAGTATCAATATATCATAAAGAATGATTTTTAAAAAGTAGAGTTTCGTTAAATTCTTCCTTGTCTGTTCACATTTATAGATAAACCATATTTAACGGTTCATTGCTGTCATCATATTAAAAGTGTAATAACAATTCCATTTTTTTAATATTTAGAAAAGAAAATAAATTGCAATTTCAATGCTTATGGAGCACAAAGATTTTTAGAATAAACAAATTGAAACAGTTAAGTCATCTTTCCTTTACTAAATGATAAAGAATTTCCAAAATGTTTTTGATTTTTATGAAATACTCAGTATTAGGAATGTATCCTTTATAACCTGATCTCTAGTAATGATAAAAAGAAATATTTTTCTTACCAGAGAAAGAAAGTATGATATTTGATCAATATATAATTGTAAATTCAAGCTTTATTTACTATGTAAATGCTTTATGTTCTTTCAAAAATACTTAACTTAATAAAAAAAGGGATGGTTTTTGTCATACAAGTTCAAATGTTTTTAATATGCAACCATGAGAAAATGCTTCTCAAATAGAGACAGATATAAATTAGTACATGCTTCAACATTATATTTTCCACATTGTACAAGGAAGCAATGAACACCATATGCTCTATTTTTCAAATCAAATATGTAATTAATTAGTATTTATAACCGCTGAAGGAGTAGTTTGCAGTTACATATAATGTGCAACATATTTTTCATATGATAAATCACAAATATGATGCTTTACCGTGTATTTATATTTTAAGTAAAAATTATTTTGTGAGTAGTACATGTAATGCCTTATTACAATAAGTTATTAATATGCTTGTAATAATGTTCTTTCTCTAGTTTAAATCGGTTTTCTAGAAATATAATTAGCTAAAGTACATTTCTGTTGTACATTTTTACAAAATCTGTGGTATGCAAAAAAAATTGCTGGATTGAAAAATGATATCTTGGAGGTTGTTAACTTCAAGTCCTTTTTCTTATAAATATATAGATTTAAGGAGATTCCAAAATATTTTATATGAGGGTTGTCACTGAAACAGAACAATTTAATTAATAGAATGAATCAAATTTCATTTTTGCATAATGTTTGGAAAATATTCAGTTTTCTTTAGTTAAATTTCAATAATGCTGGAATTTTATGTTATTTATTTATTTAGAATGAAGGACATTGAGATAACGAACAGTATTTCATATCAAAATCCATAAAAAAAAAATACAAAATAGGAGCAGAGCAAACACGGACCTCCAAAACTTTAGAGGTGGGATCAGGTGGCATGATGGAGTGAGCCTCTCCTGATGATCGGTCAAATCCGCCGTGTGCTCCTTGTCAAATAACGGGAAAATCCGTTGTCATTTCAGTGTAAAATAAAGGACTAACAATTAGTATGAAACGAGTCAGTCGGCATCTGACTCAATGATAAATTGTATTTGCTGACAAGGTCATTGTATCTTCCATAGAATTCCGAAATGATGACTTTAAACGAGACTGCTGGTAATCTTGTATCATCTACTTGTTTGTCAATAATATATCTCGTTTTAAAACGGTTCATATGTAGAGCATGCTTTTGCGTATCAAATCAACTGAGATACATTAACTCCGTATGCAGGTGAGGAAGGTATATTGCTGCATAAGTAAGGGAAGTTGACGAAAGAAAAGTTAGGCCATCACGTTTACAATAGAGTTTGATTGTTAAATTACCATTAACGTCTCTTTCAAGTACAATATCCAAATATGTGTCAGACTCTGTGGTATCATTTATCTCAGGCTCACCAGGATATATCGTATTGACATAAGAATGTAAATTACCATTGTTTATTGACAATATGTCATCGATATATCTAAATGTCGAGTTGAAGACCCTAGTGAAAATAAGGTTTAAGAAGTTCGACTAATTATCTTATAGCATAGGTAGAGGTAGACCTGCAAAAGTAACGACAAACTGGACTATAGGGCTAGATTTCGTACAAGGACACTGTTTTTCTTTTTATTCCAATATATCTTTTTTAAATGAAATATATGGACCGAGATAACGATCAGTATTTAAGCTCAAAAGTTCATTATTAATGCATTATAGGAGCAGAGCAAACACGGACATCCAAAACATCAGAGGTGGGATCAGGTGCCAAGGGGGGGGGGATTAAAATACAGTGATAATTGTATATTACAAGCATGTTATCAAGATATGGTTGAAAATAATGATGAATGGATTGTAAACACTAAGAAGGAATTCCAAAGGCTTGGTTTAGCCGACATGTATAATAGTGATTGTATTGATAATAATACTCTGAACATTGTATTTCTAAGAATGTATGACTGTTATAAACAAGAAATTATGGCAAGAATTTGTAATTCTCCTAAATATTTTCTATTTCAACATCTAGTGGATAATTTTACACTATACAGACTGATTTATGAAAACCATTGCATTCTAAGTATAGAATACCTATCAGTCGTTTAAGGCTATCAGCTCATGACTTGAGAATAGAAAGGGGAAGGTATAGTAATATAGAAAGAAAAGATAGAAAATGTGAAATATGTATGTCAGGTGAGATAGAGGATGAATTTCATTTTGTATTAAAATGTTCTCGATATGAAATCGAAGAACTTACAATTAAATATATTAAGAGTTATTATTTTAAAAAACCATCAGTATTCAAATTAGTACAGCTACTGAGTTCTACAAATGCTAAAGAACTATGTAACCTGGGCAAATTTTTGTATGTTTCTCATCAATTAAGATATGATGTTCTAAATAATAATTAAATGATATTGTTATGTAATTAACACATGTATATTATATAGCCTGTACAAATCTTATGTATGAATATTGTATACCTATGATTGTAATGTCTCTGGTTCAAATAAAATACAAAAAAATGAGCATTTTCTCCCGACCGGTCTTACTCGCTTTGCCATGATCTGGAAATGACGGATAAAACCGACAATTCAGTGTGTATATATAACGGCATAATGGTAAAAATAAAAAATGTACGGCATCAATTGCCTTTGTGACAAATTGAATTTGCTGACAAGGTCATTGTACCGACCATAAAACTATCTATTTTCAAATATCATTAACCCTGGAAATGTGTCTTTTTTAATTCATAATGAACGCAATTAGCTGGCTAAGTTAATTTTAATTGAGGTAGGGATCAATTTCTTACTCCGTTGTTCTATTACATTGTATTATACGCAATCTTTTGCAATTAAACGTAAAGTACTTTGCGTAAAAACGCAATAATTAATGCGATAAAACGCAATCTTTTGCATTTAAACGCAATAATTATTGTGATTAAACGCAATAAAAAATATTTCTTTCTCAGATCTGGCCCCAACGGGCTTCCGTATAAAAGAAATGTGCTTGTTTGAGAATAAAACATTTTGAGACAAGACATTTTATTCATGCGAATTGAAAAAGGCAACCATTTTTTTCATAGGCTATAGATCTGTTCAATTTTACTGAATTTTTTGTTCAAATTTTTAAAGTTAAGAATTCGAGAAATAGCATTTTTTTTTTCAAAATTGTCGATAATATTTTATCTCGGTACGATATCTTCAAAACAAAGAAATAGGAGTATAAATTGTGTCTCAAAATCATGTTTTGTTTCCATTGAATACTTTGTCTTCAAAGCAAATTACGGACGCTCTAAACACTGCACACCAAAGAGCTCTATTTGTAGAGTAGTTTTATGTCATTGGAGTGATCTGTCCTTAGATGTATGATAAAAAAAAATGGATATTTACAATTAATTACACAATTTATGTTGAATCAAAGTATTCAAAACATTATATTTGACCAAGAATAAGCAATTTGATTAATTTTTTCCATAAAATTACACAATGTAAGGAAACAACAGTGATTTCTGTTCAGAAATAGTCCATTGCCTCTGATCATTTTATTGCAGAAATAAATAAATGATACCCCCCGCCTCCCGTATGACTATATTGGCAGTATCCATGTTTTGCTCTGGAAAATCCAAAATATATGTCAGATCAAAAAGTAAAATAGGAGGTGCACAATGGCAATATGTAATAAAGATTCTGTGAAAGTTTCATTAAATTTCCTTCAGTGGTATGAGAGGAGTTGCGGATAAGAGATGGGTACCCCAAAGCGTAACAGACGGACGGACGGACAGACAGAAGGACGGACAGACGGACGGACGGACGGAGGGACAGACGGACGGACGGACGGAAATACCGATTACTATATACCCTCCCGCTTTTCAAGCGGGGGGTATAAACATGTACATGTAGCCTATGATGAAAATGAAATAAATAGTCTCAATATGCACACCTTGATATGATATATTTTTCTCCAAGTCCGAAAAACCCTTTTTGTTAGTGTTAAGAGCTTTGGAAATCCTTAATTATTTTTGTAACAAAGGGAGAATTTTGTTACGATTTCTTTTATTTATAGATTACTGACGTTTTTTAGAGGTCTGTGATTGTTATAATCCCAATCTAAATTGTTAAAATGGATCTTGAGTTTATAAGTGTCATGTATCTTCATATTTCATCGATAATAATGTTTCCTTGTTCTTTATTTTGCAGATTTAAAGGGGCTGTGCTGTTGTGACCATTTTAAGACTATATTGATCTCCTTTAGAAAAAGACCTCTATTGAAGATATAGAAAAATGCTCAAAGAACAAGGTTCACTTTAATTTGCTTTATTTGGCCCTGTTAATTTCTGAAAAACTGAAACTGCATAGTTTTAGTTTACAATGCATTGAATAATTATTTAGATCTTTGGTGACTGCATATCTATAAAACATAATGTCTAGTCAATGCATTTTGACGTCACGAAATGCGTCAATGTCCTTAAATTCTGAAAAAGTCTACAAATTTAAAAGCCAATATTTAATATCGAGCATAACTTTTGATCTAAAATATGTAACTACTAAATGATATAACTGTTTTGGGAGATTAAAAGACATGTTTTATTTTTTTAGATCAGAGACCCTTTTTTAATAGGAAATGAAAGCACAGGTCTTAGGGAATTGGCTTTATGAAATTGAATGTACTTAGTAGTCTCTATTTCACTTTGATGCTTCAAATGAAAAATCAAGTGTTTATCAATTCATTGGTATATCTACAGGGTCAATTTATGCATAAAGTGGACCGAGCTTGCCAAATGAAGGTTGACAGCTAAATATATTATATCTTAAATAATAAGTTATATCTGTTGCTTAATTTGTTGACCCCAAAGCCTCCTTAATGGCACCCTGCAGTTTTTTTTTATCAGAAAGATATGAAATCTGATACCATGACTTCTCCACTTATTAACTAAAGTGTCCTCTCAGAATTATAAATTTCTTATATACTAATCTTTCAATTCAAAAATAACAAACAAACATACTCCGAGTATGCTTTGTATATTAATTCGATTTAATTGCTGAAAATTAAATCTCGCCACCTGATATGACACGTGAGGACAGGTGCCCATTGTTACAGAGAGTAGCAACGTTTTCAAAAGTGTTTTTTTGGGGGGGGGGTGGGGCTTCCTAAGCAATAGTAAATGACAAGCCAAAAAATAATATTTAATAAAAGCAATAAATAAACTAACAAACAACAAGTTTCTTAATATCTGTAACAATATTTACTATAGCAAAATACTAGTATTTATAATACTCAGACCCCGCCCCATTCGATGAATGAATTTTATTTGACCAGTTCACATTGTTTCTATGTAACTATACTTATTTGACTTAATCTATATTTTGTTTTTTAATCAGTAATCGCATCTTATTTCTTCATGATTGATTTTTATATAACTGCACTTACTCTTCTCTATTCCAATTCATGCATTCAATATGAGTTTACCAACACTAGTGGTATAAATCTAATTTAAAACGAATTTGCATTCACGTTCATGAAATATTAAATTTTATCACACAAAAATACACATCTAGTTATTCTAACTGTTTGAAGGGGAAGTAAATTCTTTTGATAGAGTATGTGTACACGTTTGAAAAAAATCTATAACGGTAAAATCGGTAACCTCAGAAAATATTTAACTTTTTCTAAAATAAAAAAAGTAGGTGGAAATTAGTATGAGATATAATTTCAAAGTTTCCCTACCTAGGAAACATGGGGAAAACTACAGATTGATGGCTTCCATGTTGGGAATCTATATGGAAACCACTGAGGCATGTTTCCATGGTTTCCTATCTTGGGAAACTAACGGGAAACCGCGGGTTGATTGTTTCTATGTTGGGAATTTACATGGAAACCACTGAGGTATGTTTTCATGGTTTCTTATCTTGGGAAATTTACGGGAAACCACAGGTTGGCTGTTTCCATGTCGGGAATCTATGTGGAAACCACTGTGTGGGAAACCTGGTTTTCATCCTGTGAGAGAGGCGCATATTTTGGGTTATTGTGTCATTAGTATTTCCCCGTTCTGTCAACTTTTGATATTTTAGTCTAACCCTTGGTACTTCCTTTTCCTTTATAGAATCAAGTAAAGCAGAAGTATTCTGCATATCAAGTTGTCAATTTGTTTATTTTTTATACTGTGTTAAAAAGAATTTCATGTAATGCATTGAAGTTTAAGGAAAATATTTCTAGCAATTTTTATTTTCGTGTATATTCACCAATATGTAAATGACTCTTTGAATGTTTTTTTTTATTATTTCGAAAAACCACATGCGTAATAAAACAGAAAAGTCGTAACGCTGAGACTATATTTGAGCAAAAACATTAATAATAAAATTAACAACTGTATGGTTTCTATATTTATTTATTACTCTAAAGTCGGTTGTTTCAGAAAATGCCTAGAGGTAAACCGGCTGTCAAGACCGCGAAGCGGAAATCCGCTGCCAAGTCAGCACCTACGGTTGGACCCAAACAAAAAAAAAGAGATCAGTTGCATCAACAGAAGTTTCGACAGAGGAAAAAATACCCTGTACAGCTAGTATTACAACTTGAAGTGTGGCTACTCCTTCCACTTTTTCCAGCAATGATCCTTAATTAGGTCAATTTAGATACAACAGTTACGAGATAGATAGTATATACGGTAGTTTGGGGGCAAATGTTACAGAATCGATCAAACAAAAAATTGTTAAGGGAGAATACATTGATTTAGGTCAGCTTCTATTCAATCCGGTCCCCATGGATGGTAAGCAAACACTTACAGTCTCTAATGGTCAAGTAGTGATTGAACCGAAACGGGCTACAGTTAAAATTACAAATGTACAGCAGTGGACTGATGCATTTATGATTTTCTCATCAATATATGCCACAGTACCCCCTACAAGAAGTTTTGGCTTGCTTAAGTACATCCACACTGTTCGTCTAGGGCTAGCAGATGCGCTGGTATAGGATGGAAATTTGATGAAGAGTAATTTCTAATGAGAATTGCTAAAAATTCAAGTGCTTCATGGGGAATAGTTGATCAGGAGCTTTGGCTTATGTACATGGTACCATCGTTTACTGGTCCTGTGCAAATCCTTCAACAGGGGGGGGGGGGGGGGCGTTTTCTTTAATGCTATAACTAAAACAATTATGGGGTTTGTGTAAAACAGCAGTGCCATTATTTACATAAATGTTTGAGCTATAGTGGCCCTTATCTATCAGTTATGTGAACAGGCCCGTACGTCTGCTAAAAATCAATATGCTTCTAGAGATATTTCAGGTCAAAGATACCCATTACAATACTGGTGCCAGATACCTTCATCAAGACCACCCCAGCCTAGAGCACGATTCCCCAGTGTACCACAATCTGCAGGGCCTAGGTTTTTCCCTAATTAAAGTGGAAATTCTTACAGCTTATTTACAAAATTCTGATTATGATAGGAAGAATTCAGAAATTTTGCTGAAGGGGTTTTCTGAAGGTTTCAAACTAAATTACAATGGTCCAAAGGTAGCTACTAATTGTTTTAATTTAAAGTCAGCTAGAGATAATGATCTTGAAATTCTGGAAAAAGTGTTTAAAGAAATTAATGCTGGAAGAGTTGCTGGTCCACTCCATGCAAGACCCTTTCCCAATCTTAGGCTCTCGCCTGTAGGTTTAGTACCGAAAAAGAATGGCTTAATTAGGTTGATTCATCTTTTATCTTTTCCTGAAAACTCAAGTGTTAATTTTTTTATTGATCCATCTTTCTCCTCAGTCAATTACTCCTCATCAGATGATGCTGTTAGGTTACTAAGTTTGTTGGGTAAGGCGGTCTTGATGGGTAAAATGGACCTCAAGTCTGCATTTAGGCTTCTTCCTGTTCACCCGACAGATTTTGATCGAGCTTTTAGGTTTTAATATGATGTTTTTGACAAATGCCTGCCTATGGCATGTTCAGTGTCTTGTAGTCTTTTTTAGGAATTTTCATTAAGTTTGGAATGGATATTGAAGAACAGTCAGGGGAGAAATCTGTGGTGCATTACTTAGATGATTTTTGTTTGCTGGTAGGGCAGGTAGCAATACATGTGATGAACTTATGTCATTGTTTGTGGGGCTTGCGAGCAGTTGGGTGGGACATTCAGCTGATGATAAAACAGTGTGGCTTTCAACTTCCTGACTTTTTGGGTTTTGAGTTAGATTCAGTTGAAATGATAATAAGAATCCCTGTTGATAAGTTAAATAGTTTAAAGGATTTGATCAACAGTTTTATGTCAAGAAAAAAGGCTACTCTAAAGGAATTTCAGGCTCTTGCAGGTTTGTTGAACTTTTGTTTGCGTACCATTCCGTCAGACCGGGAATTCACTAGGCGGATTTATGACATCATGCAAGGGGTCTGTAAACCACATAACTTTATCGGGTTTCTGTGGCAGTTAAGGAGGACTTGAATACCCGTCTTACTTTTTTTTAGATTTGTTCAATGGCCCCTGTTACTTTCCACAAATTGACTGGGTAGATGATGATCAACTCCAATTATTTAATGACAGTGCAGGGAATTCAGAATTAGGTTGTGGTGCTTTCTTAAGGAATCATTGGTTGTTTTTCAAGTGCCAAGTGAATGGGTTAGTACTGAAGTTCTATCTCTAATAAAACAATATTCAGTTCAACGGCCCATGACTAAAGGTCCTTTTTTTCTGTCACTTCGACAAGTCACCTTTAACACGTTATCAATTCAATGCCATTTTGAAAAAAGTCTTTGTCGTGCATTGGGTAGACAATAATAAGTACAAGTCGCATTCCTTTAGGAAAGGTGGTGCCACAACAACTTCTTTTAACGGCATGTCAGATGATCAAATTCAAGAACTGGGTCGTTGGGGATCAAAAGCTTACAAGAGATATATAAGAAAACCAACCTCAAATTTGATTGATGGCTAAAGATTCAATTGGTTGTATTACTTCTAGCACATCAAGCAGAATATCTTGATAGGTTTTCTAACTCCAGTCTGGAAAATGTTATTTTAAATATATTCTTTTTGTTTACATATATTTCAGAAGGTATAAGAATATGGATTATTTCACTGACTAAATAAGGTAAATCATACTTTAATAGACACTGATGTAGCTAATGTGATTGTTTTATACTCATTTGTCTTGGTATGCTATGTTTAATTTATGTGCCTTATTTTTCTTTAGAAAGGGTGGGATGGGTTGGGAGCATTTTAAGACGGTGGACATATAGTGTCCATTTAGCGCAATTTTTAGCTGAACATAAATACGGTTATATTTAGTGAGCATCTGTTCCCAGGGCTTGCTACAACTGTACATAATTATTTTCAAAATGTGTGAAATTTCAATTTGCTTATTTGTGTCCGACTTTATGAAACAATTTCAATGTATTTTTTTTTTTGCCAGTAGGTTGTTTAATGAAGCTTCATTTGTATATTTGCCTATTTCGTATTCATTTCTATATTTGCCTAATATTTCTTGTGGATTTTCATTTACATGTATTTGCCATTTGGTTTGCCAAAATCGCCCAATGTATTTGGGTTGGTAACCTTGGTTATGATTTTAACCAGTAACTAACTGTATTTGCTTATAACTGTAAATTGTAGTGCTGTCATGGCCATTATTCGCCATTAAACTTTAAAGCCGCTTGGTCTGATTCTAATCGCTAAAAATATATATTCGATTTTCTTCTTGAAAAATAATTGTCTATAAATTGTTTCAACATTTGGCAAATTATATCCCCAAAGTCCATTTCTTTTAAAAGATATCAAAATTCAAAAGTTAAAAAAATAATTTTTGTTAGGTCACAAAAAAAATAATCCTATGTTGATCATTGTTGATATTGCGTGATATTACCTTCGAAAAATTATATTTATCGCTTACATGTTTATCTCATGAAGAACGAACCCGAGCATTTTTTCACAACTAAGTACATATATATAACCTGTACACGGACAATATTTTAGCTTTTTTCAAAAAAATCATTTAAAATATCTGATATTCCTTTATTCTTTAATTATGCATATCAATAAAAAAAATTACTTTGGATTATATTCAATTAACTTCTTAATTTTGAAAAGATGTATTATGACTAAGGCTTCTTATAATAGAGAAAAAAAATACTCGGGTTTGAATTATCTTTATTTTTAGATATATCCGATAAACTTGTTTTTCAAAATTGACTTCACAACAGATCTTAACTTCCGTCTGGAACTACTGTTTATCAAAAAGGTTTTTGATCTGCGTTTTCTATGTAAGGATTGTTGTAATAAACTATTAAATCAATCTTATAATTTCTTTTTATACATTATCTATGTAATGAAGTACTTTTATTGTGTAACATAATATGTGTCTGTTTCGGGTCAAGCGACTTTAAGAAATTTATATCTGTGTGGTTTTCTCTAATGATATTATTTTGCTAGTATAGCCGTTATAAAAGATTTGCTGATCCTATATTTTTGTTGAAAGTCTTCAATAAGATTTCTATTGGTAACATATTCTCATATTATTATAAAATATTAAGGAGAATATTAAATTGTATTTTTCCTTGACATAAAAATAAACAGGAATTCTCATGACTGAAGTTACGACCAGATAGTTCTTGTCACCACGGGTATGTGTAGAAAACATTCAAATCATTTCTGGAAATGTGTAGACTTAAGAACTGTTTTATAAAAACTATTGATTAATATATAAATTTAAATAAATATATATTAAATTAAGTCTTGCATAAAGAGAGAAAATTAAAGATGTACGTCACCACAACGTCATTACTGTTATCTGACTGTTATCAATGGAGAAATGAATCTATTCCAATTAATAAAAACTTAACAGAACAACCTAGCCCGAGCTTGAACAGACCAACCTATAACCCGAGAATTTTTGTCAAACCATGTTTACCTCTTTACCTCTAGGCAGCTTCCTATATGTTCAAATCTTATGTTTTGAAGTCTCCAGCATATCGTTGTTCTTTTCCTTGAAATGTATTGTCACGAATGGCAGAGTAAAGGCCGTTAAGAATACATTGAATAGCTGCCTGTCTTCAATAAAAGATTTAATTGATAAAAAAAAATAGCATAAAATTATCTTTACAAACTTAGTCCATATGAATCACACACAATATTAGCGGCATTGATAATTTTTTCATGCAACAATTTTTAATTAATGCATATAAATATGTTTCAAGGTTCTTTAAAGTCTTCGAAAAGGTCGTATAAAAAGCTTATATTTGTACACCCAATGGAAGTATTGGGGGTACTTTTTTCAATCTTGCCTAAGATGCCGATGTTGATTGGCAAGACATGAAATTAGTTATTTACATTGTATGGTGTCTTGCTATGATAGGATTACGGTTAATACACTATGCATTTGAGAATAATTGAAGTAAATAGAAGAAATAAAATACTGTATAAGTATAACAAGAGATGTTTGTAAAACACTTATACCCCCTCCCCTCAAATTAGAATTTTTCCAAGTCAAAAAGGACATAACTCTGTCAAAAATAGCACGATTGTATCCAAAACAGAACTTGACCTAGATATTTATCTGATAAATCGGTATACGAAATTTCAATTTAGTATGTGCAAAGAATATGAACGGAAACTGCAGAAAATTGGAAATTTTTTAAGTCCAAGGGGCATAAATCTATCAAAAATGGTGCGATCGTACCCAAAACACAACTTGACCTAGATATCCATGTGATATATTTGTATACCAAATTTCATTTCAGTATATGCAACGGTTTTATTCTAAAATACATTTGATGATTAATTTCAATTAGAATGATATGCAGGTGACTCTCGATCTCTCGAAGTTCAAGGGACCGCAAGAAAAGTTCGAAAGATCGAGGGGTTCGAGAGATAGAAAGTAAATAAAATCCGGTATTTTCAGTTTCGATCATCAATGTTCTATTATTATAAAGATACCGGAAGAATATATTATGTTATTAAAGCCATTGCAATCGCTCATCTCGGGTCTCTCCGTCAGAGGTCGGAAAAACAACCTCGAATGTATAATTAACATCACTGGACGTTAAAAGTTTATACATTTCCTGTTTATTCAAACATATTTAGGATAGACGGAGATAGAAGTCCCTTCTATAGTATATTTTAGGTAATGTCACTACATTGAATAAAGTTAAACTACATATTTCACAAATGAAAGGTCTCTATGCATTTTTTCAAAGATCTTGAAAAGGGGGTTGTCATGGCGTCTTCCTAATATATTCGAGGTCGTTTTTTATTCGCTAGTCGGAAAGGCCCGAGAAGTTGCGATTGAAAACCATTGCAATTGCATCATCTCGGGTCTTTCCGTCAGATGTCGGAAAAACAACCTCGAATGTATTAACATCACTGGATGTTAAACATGTATACATTTCCTGTTTATTCAAATATAGGATAGAGTTAGAAGTCCCTTCTATAGTATATTTGAAGTGATATGTCATTACATTGAATAAAGTTTAACTTCATATACCACAAACAAAAGATCTCAACGCATTTATTTCAAAGATCGTAAAAAGGAGGGGTTATGTCAAGGCATCTACCTAATACGATATAGCCGGTTATTTTGGCGAGAATACAACCTAAAATCGCTGAATTTGTGTCTTGTCAAAAAAACGGTACATTTGAGGTCACTTTTCGGCTAGTCGGAAAAGCTCAAGAAGTTGCCATTGAAAGCCATTGCACGTTTGTAATGGTATTTTACAGGTAATTACTTGATATCAACAACAATGAACGCATTTTAAACAAATAAAAGATTTTCAATATTTATTAAGTTGATCTCATTTCATTATTACATGAAACATGAATAGCGATAATATTGTTGTTTTGACCCATAGAATTGTTGTTTATAATTTTTTCGACATTTTGTTTGCTCGTCACTCGTCTTGTCGGACGCCATTTTTTCTCACTTTACTAAAACCATGTCATGAAACCATTCAGTTACAGGACTCCCATGGAAGTAGGTCAGTGTTAGGTCATAGGTTAGTTATATTCCTTTTGGCTGTAAAGTAATTGTTAAACATAGGAAATGTATAACATACAACATGAAATTCGTATGGCTAAACATGATCATGTGCGTTGACATACGATTAATGTCCAACCCGGATCTTGGAGTTGTGCGAGAGAATGCTATGGAAACTTCTGAACCTTCTACTATGGAGAAGCCTATGGTGATGGGGGAGGAGTGTGTAGAGAATGTTTCCGAAGTGCACGAAGTGGCGGAATTATCCGTAGCACGTGACACGGCGGATCAGGAGTGCTCCGAAGTGCATGAAGCGGCGGAGTTATCCGAAGCACATGACACGGCGGATCACGACCGTCATGAGCCAGTCGTCGAGTATACTCAGCGTCCAAAGACTATTCCTGTTCGAGTATCTAGAAATTATTCTGCACGCAGAGTGCAGGAAACAGAACAGTCCGCCAAACGACTGAGGCTTGACCCTAATCTTCGAGTGACGGTAGCTCTACACAATGACAACCATTCTCTACAGAAATGTCCATTTCCAGACTGTGGACAGAGGGATAGGAAGATCAAGCGTCATGTTCAGCGTAGCCACCTTCCTAAGATTTTCAGCGACATAAGACCACTGCGTTCTTTAGACCAATCTTCTTTGGCTCAGCTGTAGTACTCAGCGTTGGAATCTTTGGTAAGAAGTGTTCTAGGACATGATGCTGACTTACTATCCGCCATGGATTATGTGAACCGCTCAGGAGCTCTTACCCGGGGTACCACTCTTCATCCTGACACTGTCATATATATGCAGAGATTGTGTAGATATCAAGGATGGTTGGAGCCACCTGAAGGTTTTACATTATCACCACTTAACTCACCAGCAGCCCTTTTTCAGTGGAGGTGTATGGTAGTACTTTTGTATATTTACTATCTTACTCTTATTCCAGCGAACGTCGTCCTAACCTCGATGTAACAGTTTTAGGAGGAGTAGCTGTTTATAGTGAACCATCAACACACCCCAAACTTGCAGATATGCGTGGTCCTTGGAGGATAGCTCTAGGAGTTCATCCCAAGCATGTTGATGAGTTGACGTCAGATAGATTCCTCCATATGAAGAAATTGTTGGACAATCCATATGTGGTGGCATTAGGTGAGATCGGACTTGACAGAACTGTCCCTGTGAAGCTGTGGAGACATCAAGATGAAGTTTTCCGCCAAGTGCTCAAGTTGACCCGTAAGGATAAAGTCCTTGTCCTTCACTTGCGTGGAATAGCTGCAGACAGGATTGGGATGGATGTACACGCACGCTGCATCCAGCTACTTAGGAAATCGTGTGATCCAGACCAACCTATACATCTTCACTGCTTCACTGGTGACCCTGAGTTAGTCAAGGAATGGATGGATAGCTATTCTAACGTCTATTTCGGATTCACAGGTGCTGTGACGAACTTTAGTGCTGATCAAGTTGCCGGTTTGCAGTCCGTTCCAATGAGCCGCTTGCTTGTGGAAACAGATTCCCCATACATGAAACCAGGAGGAGGAACTGTAAACACCCCCGCGTTCATTGGAGACGTTGCCGCCGAAGTTGCATCAAAACTACAAGTTAACGTGCAGTACCTATTGAAGGAGACTGTTAAGAATAGCCGTCGCCTCTATAAGTGTTAGATGATATATATAGAGGACTATTCCTGCAGAATTACAGGTCTGGATTATCTTCCGACTAAATTCATGTGGAATGTCATATGTTGTGTTATTTTCTGCAAAATTATAGGTCTGGATTGCTTTCCGATCAAATTACTGCAGAATATTGTATTTATTGTTCTTATCTACAAATATGTTAATGGTATAATTAACGTATTTTATGTATATGTGTTTATAATGGAAACCTTTTAAATAAAACGGGGAGGAATGTAGTGAAATTGCTATGTTTACATTCTCCCTAATGTTATGACCTCTGACCCTGGTCTATCCATATACGGGGTATGTCACGTGATACCCCGTATTACCAATACTGAAGCTTCAGTCCTGGTCCTGATTCCTAAGTGTGAACACTATTCCTTTACCTGTTACCTTGATACCTGTTTGTAGAAGAGGGAAGTACGTGAGATCTCTTACAGGGAAGAAAAGAGTGACAAAGAGCTGCAGGTGAGGGCAGTTTCCGTCAGTTGCCGGTTTAGTTATTACGCGACTTGGTCGGGTCCTTAACTGAAGTTCACTAGATTTCTCTTAATTAATCAGTATTTAATCACTGAAAAAAGAGTTCTTGTGCATGTTTCAGTAAACTGTACACATTGTATTTATAAATTTTGCTTAAATTCAATTGTGACAGTGTTTGCTATGACTAAAAATTTATTTCTTCTTTGATGCAATAAAATAATCTGATATTAATGAATTTATGCAATAATTTCAAGCTCAACTTTTTTCAAGCTTTTTGTAAAAAAAATACAAATTACAAATTATTTCAAAGGAAAAGCTAATAATAATCATCTTTATTTAATTAAATGTACATTAATGAGAAGAAATATCATTTTAGGTATTTACCAACTATGTGCAAAAACAGGTAACCTGGTTGCCATGGAAACAAGACCAATTGATCACTTTTAATAATATTTTTGCAAATAGGGCTTATAATGTAATTATTTCACCAAGTTTCGGCAAAATCCGTGATAATCAATTTCCAGCCCAGTTTGATGCTTACAGAGAATGACTCTTTATTGACTTTAAATTCTGTGAATGGCATAAGTATGCACTAGAGATCATTTTTCTGAAAACAGTCTGAAATTATGTGTCTATTAACGTAATAAATATTCATAGAATATACAATTAAACCATTGTTTTTTTACTTGAATTATTAAAATATAATTTAAAAAAGCAAGCCTCTGTGTGTTTTAAATCTTTAATTGATAGAGGAAAACATGTTTTCAGGGTTTCTGTTGTGTAAACAGCACGTCCTCAGTTTACTGTAAAGATATATAATTTTGGCATTGACATCTATTTTTAACCCTGGTCATGTATAAATCAATTAAGTCATGACCCGTTTCACATATTTAAAATCTACTCACATTAAGCCATCCAGGACCCACTTTCTTTCTTGATGACAAGTGGCCATAAGATGAAGTTTCACCAGACGTTTAGCGTTTTGGTAAAATTCCTTCTCCTCAATTGCATCGTCATCTTAAATATATTCAGAACTTTGTATCAAGAGAAACACATATCGTATTAAAAAGTATTTATTAACAATGGAACGCTAACAATTACAGAATCATGACAAATATGTTGCTTGCTTATTTCATGCGAATTTCATAGAATTATCATCTTTCAAAATCAGTGTATACATGGGCAAGAACTACTTCATGATATACTAATAGACTTCTGTACTTATAGTACTTAGCATCTGTAAGTTTGACAGTGGCACTCGAATGCTCTTATTGTCTTTGTTAAAATAGCTAAATAAATGTTGGAAGCTTTCAGTAGAAACAACAATATCGTTCCCTTGGGCATTGCTTTTCAAAAATAGTCGCTCTTTATTTTATTAGCTTCTTTATTTTGAAAGAATTTTGTATATTTGATTTTTGATTCCTTGTTTTGGAAATTATTTTCTTTAATTTAGATACTGATACCAGAAAATTACTCTTAAATATAAAGAAAACTCTTGATGTGAGTATTGAAAGTGCATGCGGACTGAAATATATATAACGTTTATATGGCAATGTAGGAATTTAAAATAAATAAAACATCTAATAAATTAAAGGAATAAAAGAAACCATTGGTGTCCAAGATAGAAAAGACGACGGCGGTTCCTCCTCGTCCATAAGTGGCAGCGACTTTCTGGAACTCTGTCTTCGTGATTTTACCATCTTTGTTTGTATAAAAAGCAATGTAATGACAGGGCAGTCGTTGGGTCGTCTAAATTTAAAAGTTAAATATCATCATACGTATCATAATTGCAATGTTTGCATAACTACAGAAACTACAAGCTGTGTTCAGGAAAAGGGAAAGATGGTAATAATGATACGCACTTGACACAAGAGCTGGATTTTTTTTTAAAACAAAAAACGAAAAACAAGTTCTGAAATAATTAGTTTATACAAACTTTTCTATTATTGCCCCATCCTACACACCATCTTCCCTCTGCCAGAGTAAATGCAATCACCAACAACAAAGAAAGACTGATGACTGTCTTCATTTTGAAAGGCTGAAATGTATCTAATTACGATGTATATAATCTTCAAAACAATGAGTACAGAATATTTATAAAAATCACAGAAATATACATTTGGTTTAAATGTTTATATAAAGTTAAACTGAACCAAAATAGTTAGCTGAATTATTCGTAAGTACTTTAAATTTGCTTTTTAAATAAAGAAAAAAATATTGAATTCAAAGTTAAATGAGGATAGAGTTTTTATTTGTTTTGTTTTTATTATTTCAAATCGAATAAAAAATCTAAATGTTCAAAAAAGTAAAAAAAAAAAAATAATAGAGCATTTTTAACATTTTATATAATTATGTACTTAAACAACTTTCTAAATAAGGTGCTGTCCATAAAAGAGAAAAATAAATAAATGTAATCTTAAAGTGAAAAACTCGATAAATGAATAAAGATTTCCAATTTATTGAAAGAAGCTTAAGGAAAATGGAATCATCGATGGTAAAATACACGAAGAATAATAGTAAGTTGTGTGTGTACTTATTTTCAAATATGAAATTTTCAAATTTAAAAAAAAAATGAATTAATATGGA
This sequence comes from Saccostrea glomerata, assembly GCA_003671525.1. NCBI lineage: Eukaryota > Metazoa > Mollusca > Bivalvia > Ostreida > Ostreidae > Saccostrea > Saccostrea glomerata. Next base: position 324,889 of record PRKT01000294.1, on the reverse strand, counting down.
AAATATATATCATTTATCATCCGTTTTTCAATAAGAAGAAATATTTATTTGATATCAGGACACAAACCTATGTTTACGACCGTTTATTTATTTTTTTTAAAAAAGAATATTATCTAATAATAAATAGCTGACTTCCTTTCACACACAAAAAATTTCATTTGATCAACGGCTTCTTTCCTTTAAGTGCAGAATTTTGTATTTTGTTTAATGTAGAAACACAAGAATGTTTATCGGATAAAGGGTTTTCTACATTAATTTACAACTTAGTACCTGCTTTTAAAAACATGTTTCCACGTTGCATAAGGAAGCAATGTACATCGGCCATATGCTCACTTTTTCACATCAAATGTGCAATAAATTATAGAATAATTATACTGGAATGATTGCATGAAGGAGTAATTTACACTCATTGTGCACCATTTCCGTGCGATTAATCAGCAATATTGTGTTATATATTAGATAAAGTAAAAAAAGATATTTTGTCAGCAGCAGTTCCTTACAACGTTTTATAGATATATTTATAATGGTATCCATTCTGATGGAGTTAAGTTTCCTAGTAATGCTAGCATATTTCTGTAGTACATTTTTACAACACTTATTGGTTGTTTCAATCCAGTCGCTGAGTAAAAAGCTGATCCTTACTTAGCGAGTTAGAATTCCACTGTGGGATGTGAAGACCGGTCCATCGATGAAACCGTTTAAACCAAGGTCGCGTGTAGCAGTAGTTGTTGGCACGAAAAAGATGCCTTACTGTCCAATGGCCCTGAGTGCCGAGCATAGATAAAAAACTTGCAGCTCTTCATTTGCAAGTGGTGGCGTTTCCATATGCGTTTACAATTCTCGAAAGGGATGTTCAACACCAAACAAAAACAAATGAAGGTATGCTAGATTAAAATGCTGCGTTTTAACGTACAAATTGTCATAATTTCATCCTTAGTATTTCCAACGATGAATTAAAAAAAAGTGGCTTTATGACATAAGAAATGTTTTTCACTGCATCATTATGTAACATTTGAGTTTGCATATTATAGTCATGGGTCAATGATACAATTACATCAACATCTCATTTAAAGTAAACAATTTATGGTTGATACAATGACTTCTTGCCTAAATATTCTATTGCTTGGTCAAACATTGACATTTGAAGTCACTTTGTTTTAACAAACTGTTTTGCATTTTAATTTTCACACAGAATGTGTACAGACTTAAAAAAATATTCTAAGTGTTCACTCTAAGTGTTCATTCTAATAAATGATTTATTAAGAACTACGATGGAAAGGTCTGATATTATCAAATTGTTATAAACAAAGAGTCTGCTCAACCGTGTATTGAATTAAAAAAAAAAACAATCTTCCGTGACAAAGATTAAAAACAATAAATCTGTACTTTATGGCAAATGTTCATGTATTGTGTAATCTGTATCTTTTTGTGACCATTATTAATTTTTATGAACTGGGTTAACTAAAAAACACAAAACATTGACATGATGACCACTGAGAAAGGAGGGAGAACCGTTGGAATGTTGATATCTGGATCAACCAGTATTAAAAAAAGCCTTTAACATTATTCAATTTATTTTCCATATGTTGTGCGTCATTTTCATCGCCAACTTATCAATTTGTAGGGCACAATAATGCCCAAACTGTAAATATATACCTAATTCTTACAATTTTATCTGTGAAAAATTCAAATTTGACACAATATAATATTTACATGATACTAATGCATGTTTTATCATGTTTTTGCTTATTAAGAATACATTTTGGTAACATCGAAATCATATAATCTATAAACATGTATAAAAACTGAGAAAGTATTTTTTTCTTTTATTAAGACATCATTTCCTGACTTTGTTCATAAGGAAACAGCCTACTATAGGTATAACGAACAAATAATTTCGTGTTTCAGATCATCTCATTAGTACAATTTTTAATGTAATTCGATATCAACTGCATGCATGTCAAACTTTTTTGTGCATGCATTGTTTAAACAGGTAATGCAGGTATTATGCAATAAAATGTTAACAAGGGCACGGAAGATGTATGCAACTCAGATTACATGTATAAATCCGTGTCTCATACTTGTAGATCTTCCGATTTCGCGTCTTAGAAGTATGAAACTGTATGTAAAACATAACATATGCAGGACCCCGCCTATATTCAACCTAATAACATAAACACATCTTACTTCACAAACTACATTTATGTTTATTACTTTAAATTATCATGTATATCGTGCTTAAATAGGGGAAAAAAAGATAAATTATCCACACAAAAATACCTCTCGATCTACCATTCAAGGATACACGGACGAAAATGAGAATAAAAAAATATCTCTTTAATTTTTTGTTTAAAAGATGATGTGTGATAAATCAGAGGATTATATAATTCGCGTTGATAATAAGGACATCAAAATGAGTTATTGGCGTCATGTAATAGATATATTGCATGCATAATGCATATAAACCTCCATTATATTTAGCTTGTAATTCAATATACCATGGTTTGACGTTTACGACCTTGGAGTTCATCCCGACTGCATGAGGATAAATCCAGTCTGTAGTATAATTCAAGCTATAACAATTAAATTAAAATTGAAAAAAAAAAAATAAAATAATTTGACTACATAACAATGAGATGTCTTTTTATGCACCAGGATCGATAGATCCAGGGCGTATATTGTTATTGTCCTGTCTGTCTGTCTGTCTGTCTGTTTTTCTGCAAACTTTAACCTTCGCCATAACTTTGGAACAGTGAAAGATAGAAATTTCAAATTTAATATGCATACTCCACTAACTAAGTTCTTTCAAATGACACCAAGGTCAATGACCTTTTGACCTTGAGTGTGACCTATATGCTAAGAATAGCTTTTTTCGAACTTTGTTGCCGCCGGGCGCAGTGTTTCACATGCAAACACATCTTGTTTTTTTTGCGTATAACATGTATAATATGAAAAAATGAATATTGAATTCTATACAATGTATTTAAAATGTACAATTACAATACCAGTACCATCTGATGAAATAAAAATCCATAATGCGTCTCATGCACAGTATTATATTGCACTGGCTATAGGTGCTTGTATGCCGAGAGGAAAACAAAAAGGCCCATGGAACACATCACTCAACTGATCACTAGAAATGAATAAGAGAAAAGCAGAAACCAGTTCAATTGATGAAAAAGTTTAAATATGTTTGATTTCACCAAAGCCGAGTAGGGGCAAAGAAGAGGTTGGTGATTTGAAAAAAAAAAATGAATAAAATCTTATCTAACTAAAATTTTAAAAGATGCTGCCACACAATCATCTAACTGCTCGTTACGGTGACTTTTACAGATTCACATAGTTTTTTGGACTGCATGTGAAACTTTTTTTTTCTGATTCTTATTTAAAATCAGGGAATGAGATTCAGATTGCAGTTTGCAAATTTTCCGTCAGGTGGTCAGGAAGAGAGTATTGTTTTTGGACAATAAAAACATGCAAAAGAGAACTCCCTTACTTATTTATAATTCTGTAGATAGTCGATTCTGACTCAATGGAATAGACGAGTCAGTAATCTCAAATTTTTCAAAGTAGGGTCCTCAAAGATGGAGGGTCTTATAATGTGTCTGTTTTGGGGAAGTGTTCGCTTAGTTTAATTAATTAATTAATTTATTTATTTATCTATTTATTTATTTTATCTATTCATTTATTCGTTTAGTTTATTTAGTTAATTATATTTTCTTTTGTGTTATCTTTATTTTATGACTTAATTGTAAAGTTGATAAGTTAATCAAGTAAATTCGAAAAAAAAGAAATGACCGCTGGATCCACTCGTGGGCACAATTTACAGTGTAGCTGTCTTTTTGATCTTGGAGATGATCATCTTGAGTCAATTTTAAATTTCGTTAAATTTTATGTTACATATCTTTAATCAATAATTTCCTTTAAATGCTCTTTTCTCATCGATAGAGGTGTTACATATAATTTTTACTGTGTTTCTCTAGAAATAAATGTACCCCCCCCCCTCATCATTATTAATTTCCATTTATTTTCTAATGGTCATATCTTCAGGCAACTCTATTTTGATATATTTTTAAAAACATAGCCGTTTGCATGTCGGACACAATTCAGGTTGTCTTTCCAAGATGGTAATTGAGGACGCTTGGTCTTTATTATCAAAATTAGAAATGACTGATTTTTCTGCGCTCTTTGGAAGTTTGAATGGATCGGGATCGGTATTCCAGTAATGTATAATTTCCGGTAAAATGGAGCAGCACGTGTGAGAATGTTGACAATGTTTTTATTCTTGTTTTAGGAGTTCAACAATGGGTTCGAATAAAAAACAACTTAAAGAAGTTAATAAACAAAAGAAGGGAAAAGGAAAAAGATGGAAGAAAGGCCAAAGCAGCAGTAGTAATCCCGAAACTAAAACATATAGAGAGGCTGCCAAAAACAGATTTTTCCAGACATCGTCATCGAAAGGTTGTTTGCTAAAATCGTTTCCTACATTAATTTGATTCCTATTTAGATTGATTTTTTTGCGAGAGTAATAAAAGGTTATTTTTGCCTCTGGTCTTACATATATTTATTTTTTTTTATGTTTGGCTCACAAGTTCTTGGGTACTTGGTTTATAAATATGTATCAACTTCTGGGTAACACGAATCACCGGAATGCCCCGTAATCACCGAAATGCCCCTACAAATCACCGAAATGCCCATTGAAATTACCGAAATGCCCCTTCATATGATTTTACATGATGATTTTCAATAAAATTAATGCTTATAATTTTAATAAATTCATAATTCCTACCAAAATTAAATATTTTAAAGTGTTGCTTCTCGAAGCGTCAATTAGTTCAAAGGGCGATAACTCGCGTTGGAGATAAAGACTCTAAGTTGTGCAATCTCTTATCTGCAACTCTTCTCATACCACTGAAAGAAATTTAATGAAACTTTTACTTATCATTTGTTATTCAATTGATTTTCAAATAATTCATTTAACAGATAAAAACCTTTTCTGTATTAAATCGGTTATTATACAGAGCACATTCATGTTTCAATAAGAGAGAGTTATCTTTCTTTGATGCAATTATTTATTTCTTCCAATAAAAAATCTTCGTGTAAAAATATGAAAATTTTATTATGTATATATACCTTATAACATCTAATAAAATCAATATTTATTAGATTTTTTTAGTTTTATAACAAAATAAGGGGCATTTCGGTGGCATTCCGGTGATTTGTAGGGGCATTTCGGTGATTACGGGGCATTCCGGTGATTCGTAGTACCGTCAACTTCTTGCTTTTTTTTGAAATTATTTTGAAACAGGAGAAAGTAGTCTTACTGTTGATGCTTTGGCTAAACATGATGAAGAACAGTTAGATAAAGATGGAGATATAAGCTTACGAGCGGACTCAGATGTTGTCAGTGCTGCAGGAAAGACATTTAATACTTGGGCAACAAATTGGACAGAGTGCACCAACACAACATTTAGTCGAGTACATAGGTACTGGGCATCAAATTCAGCTTTTCATAAAGAGGTAAATGAAATTATTTTAGAGGATGTTTTCATCATTTGCTTGGAGTAAACAAAACGGGGGTTCACAAAGTTGAAAGGGAGAAAGAAGATTTTTTTTAGATCTCCATTAGAGATTGGTGCAGTTGGGGGTTCTAGCTGGTTCAAATACTCTTTTTAAAGTCTTTAACAGTTTTAACATCAAGTTCATTATCATAAATATGTTTAAGCTGGAGTTGCTCACAAATCTCACAATTCTTTTCTTGCACATTTATTTTAGATGATATAATTATTAAAAATTTCCAGTAGATACCTCATTCTTTGATGAATATGAATTATTAAGATTTTTTGCCTATAAAGTTTGCCAGAAAAGAAAAAAAAGCATTACTTTTCTATATAATAGTTACAGAAAGGATTAGATAAATACAAGTTTTATTGTTAGGATTGAATATAATATTCATTCATGATTAAAAAGTTTCTGAAAACAACAAGATAATTTTTGTTTACAAAGAAATTAAAGAATAAATGACATGTACATTAAATAAGGCATTCTTTTCTAGGTGTTAGCTGTGTTAGCAGCAGTTACAGAGGTGATAAAAACCCAGGGAGGTTCCGAATCAGAAACAGAATACTTTGCAGCTCTGGTTGGTGTCTTACTTCAGTTTTCTGTTTCATCATGTATAAAGTGCAACTACATGTACTAAAAATGACCCAGGAAATGCTGTATAATGAACTCTGTTTTAGATAGATGTCTGATTTTTTTCTTCATTTTTGACCATTCCTAGATCCTGATTTGAGTATTAAGAAACACATTCCAAGATGAACATTTGATTGGGTCTCAAAAGCAATTGTGTGAATTATTAACTTGGTGTTCAACTGTTCAATGTACCAATAATTTAAGATAAATCACATTTTCTAGGTTTTAATATGAGAACAGATTTATTGTGATCTGATATTTTACTATAACAGATGACAGCGCTGGAGACAACAGAGGGAGAAGACTCTTTATTTTGGGTTTACACAACTCAAATTGTTTTGCATGGGTACTTTATTATGTTTATCTTCTTTAAAATATATATTTTTGTAACACTGGAAAATATAAAATCTATGTATTAAAACTGAGAAAGCACTTTTTATTATTATTCAGACATCAATTCCTGGTTCTGTCTATTTCCTCAATTTTATCTCGTAACATCTGCAGCCAGTCTTCGCCTTTATTCATGTCTTTGTATTTCTGATTGCTTTCAAAAATCTTTGCAACTCGTGGATCACGTGTGTATGGTATGGAGGCTGACTGGAGCGCCTCTTCGAACTTGATGACAGAGGCTGTTGCTATAGCAACACGGATTTTCTTATCCTCTGGATTTCTGTTCACCAAGGAAAGAACAGAGATAACTTTTTGAATCACTGTAGTTTTTGATTCAAATAGGATTTTTTGAACATTTCAATTTTTTGACAATTTTAATTTACTTTTTGACAAAAAAGCACAAGTCATGCTTAATAATTTAAAACATTTTCTTTAATGTATGCTTGCAACTGACTTTATGGAACATGAATACCTTTGCATTTGGTTATAATGATATCCTACTCCTACAGCAGTATGGGGGCAAAGCAGATACCCATGGGAATCCCAGGTTCTTTTCATTGTCTGTCGGACAACGTCGTCAGATGCAACAAACGTGTCTACTATAACGTTTCGTACAGCTTCTGAAATTTCTTCGGGAACTGTGACACTTCCAGTATCTTCAAACTCTTTCATCAGTTTCTTAATCATGGCACAATTTCCACCAGACATCACATACCATATCCTCTCCATATTATATGGGATCTATTTTATTAAAATTATCAGTCTCAGATTACTACTAATCATGAGCCAGCTTCAAACGCTGATCATTTTAATCATCAAAGCGGTTGGTAGCTAGTGCATTAATCTTTGAAAACTTTGTGCATCACCGCAACAAAACAAACATGCATTGCGCTCAGAACTTTTTGATTCTGTATGTCTTTCTTTTTTTTTTTTTTTTGTTTTTTTTT
>PRKT01000294.1:293572-316249 GCA_003671525.1 Saccostrea glomerata | reverse complement strand
ACGATGCTACGTGCCTGAGATATAACATCTTATTTTTTTTCAGATATGATATCTTGAGCTGTTAACTATCATTTGGCAAAGAAAAATTTCATGAATTTTAGTTTTAAAATTTAATCATTTTATTACATCTTTATATGGAGCTCTTCTTCTAAGGAGATCAAAATAGTCTAAAATGGCTACGACCACCCAGCCTCTTTAATTGTTCAAAATCATGTATCATGTATCCTTAGAATATCTTATGTACAAACATACAAATACCTGGAGGTATGCGTATATATAGTGAACAGTCTGAACCATGATTCGCGCCCAGTTGATGGAATTGATGGATGACAAATTGTGTTGCTTTGTAAAGGAATGATCTTGGAAGCACAGCTTAATAGGAATGTCTAAGTCATCTGAGGTTCCATCGACTGTATCCATATAGAAAAATTTAACAAAGATTTGTCAAAAATGTAGTGCAAGATGAAAAGAATCAAAAACAGGGTAATCTAAAGTGTTTATGTCCCCATAATCAAAGATTCGGGTCCTAAGTGAAGATTCAGGGGATTAGAGTTTTTTTTCTTAGCCTGTCCGTCTGTCTTCTTAGCTGTGTGTTTGTCCACATAAACTTTAACCTTGATAAATAATGACAAATAAGTTGATGAATCGAGGATATCAACAGTCTCATTTAAAGACAGTATTTTGCCAGCTTTATGGTGCTTATGTACTGATCTTGTCAGAAAATACAATTTTTCATATGCATTATTTCGAAGGGCTTTCATAATTCACGTGTATTTCTTAGGCAAGGGTCTCTCCTAGTGTAATAGCAATTTTTGAACTTTTTACGTTGACCTTTGAATTTGATCTATTTTTGAAAATCTTAACATTTGCAATAACTTTTGAATGGTTGTTCGTGAGTAGAACTATTTTTAACCTTTTGATCTTGATCTTTATAATTGACTTACTTTCTAAAGAAATAACCTTAGCACTTAATTTTAAATGGTCAAAACGCTTGTTTTCTACATCACGTAGTACATTTACGTATTCCTTACGTTAGTTATCAACAATTCTGAACTTTTGGCCTTGACCTATTTACATTTTAAATTAGGAATTAATATGTAAGGATAAAAGCGGAAATACATGTACCTCTGTAAACGTGCACGTTGTCGTCTAGTACTGTCGTCATTTGGAGCTCCTGGATCTGTGAACAACGCCCCCTAGGAAGAAGTACCACAATGTCAACCCATTGCTGACCTCTGACGGCTTCAATGGCTGCACTTCCAGTATCACCAGATGTTCCTGGATGAATTATATTTTATAAACTTATGCTAATGTCTCTAGTGTTACTTGTATAAAGACGGTATTGTAAAAAGAAAATTTTCTATGTAAGGTCTATTTCAGATTTTATATGTACGTGCATGCTTGCTTTAATTTCTGAAAGATGCAATGTATGTTTTGTAGGATTTTAAATGATGTAGACATGTACATGTAACTATGATTTGGTGGATTTCTTGTATTGTATATTATTATGCTTCCTGTCAGTTTGTCTCTATATAACCCATACCCTACTATTCTCGCATAGTGGTCTAAGGATTTATATAGCGTAAACATACTATGTCGAAATAGTGCACGGCTTTATTTACCAAATAAAATTCTTCCATGCACATGTCGGGGATCGAACTCACAGCCATGAGATTGTAGGTCCGATGCCTTATCGATTACGCCATAGAGACGATCACTAATTGGCATACTTTTATTAAATATATAAACTTAATTTATGCAATTGACACAAGAAGGAGAAAATAGACAAATATTATTTGAAAAGAGTTATATTATTCTAAGGAACTTTAGATTAATGTGTACAACAAACTTTCAAACTAATTACATACAGATCGTTAGCTGAACTGATTTTATAGGGTCATTAAAACGCTTTTTTATATGACGCTTGATTGAAGGATGTTAAAGACAATTATCAATGAGAATCGACGTCTGCAAACAAATAAGGCTTCCTAACACAACAGAAAATAAAGATGAGTTGCTTTGGGACAGAAAATCCCGACTTATTTAGAGAAAATACTAGTAACCAAAATAAATAAGCATGCAAACAATATTTTGAATGAGTTCTTGCAAGTGCGCTGTGTAAGCACCGATATTTTCAGGAAAAGGTCAAATAAATTGCCGCATAAATAATTACAACAGTCAGCATAATAATAACAATAGTGTTGCATTATGCATGTACTATGCCTAAATAGTAGGCAGGGTTTGACACATAGTGCACTCGCCTCCGGCTCGTGCACCATGTGTCAAACCCTGCCTACTATTTAGGCATAGTACATGCATAATGCAACACTATTATATAAATTTTAGATGCTGCATACCTGATGCTGTATAACTATTTGTAAAAGACAGATGCATGCATGCAGTTTATACTAGCAATCTCGTCATACCCACAAGAATATTAAGGTGTTTCTTTCTTTTGGCTAAAAAGTATTGGAGGAATTGGCCAACACAAGACAAAGCTAAATCCTTGAATGCCCAGGTGGGTCCATGGAACAACTCCATAACATTCAAACCACCCGGAAGTCGTTTTATTGGCGTTATTTCCGGAACAGAAAACCGAGAAAATGCACTGTCAATGAGATCTACAGAAAAAAAATATCAGTTTAAAACCATATACTAGTATTACAAAAATGGAATTCATTTCATTTAAAAGGTATAAAATAATACGTTAATGTACCTTTCGTAAAAAAAAAAATAAATAAATGAGGATTTTGAAAACTTACCATTTAGCATGGAGGACGGGATTTCATCTTCGCTTATATAGAGAGGGATTATTTTCTTCGCTAATTGTACATACGAGAGGCTGGCCCAAGATTTTAAAACCTTCGCATCGATTTTTGGAATTGTTTCTGGGAGAAGAATTCCGCCATCTTCTGCATACCCTGTGTATAAAGCCTCCTCAAATGTAAGGTTTGTGACGTCACCACGAGTACTCTCGTACTTCATGACTTCAACGGGATCTGTGAAGGATCATTAATTATCATTAAAAAGAAATCATTATCTAGTACAATATATATATTTTTTTTTAATTTGTAATGAAATGTGTTAACAGCACAGATCTTAATATTATTAAACAACTGTGATTTCTTTTCAAAATTTTATAACATTTCTCGTGGAGATTTTATAAAATATGAAAGTAACATTCAATTGAAAATGACCCCGATACATTCAAATTTACACTTATAAATTATGTTCCCAAACTGAGATTATATGATAATTAACATGAAAATTCAGTGTAAATAATGATTATTGTAAGTAATTGCCCTCCATACTTCTTACTCAAATACTTGAAAGCAAAAGTTCTTTAAAAATTTAGTAAAATTAAACCGTTTGTATGGTCGTGGAATGACATTTCCAAACGACATTATAATGTTACAAGAACTATACATGCTACATGTACTCGTATAATATATTGAATCTTATTAATACATGTATATTTTCAAATTTTATTGTCAGAAAATAAATCTAATTTATTTTAGATTGACATCAGATGAGCATCATAATTATACATTGGACAACGTGTAAAAATATATTACTCTGGGATTGACTTTGTTGCAGGCCAATATTGATTATTCCGTTAATCGATAGTGTCCCGATCATGGATTGTACATGTACAGCTGTTGCAAGATTTTTCGAAACACGCTCTATGATCAACATGATCAAGATTAAAACGTTTTCGTGAAAATTACCAGAGGTTAATCCTCAGAAAAAAGATTCACTGTAATTAATACATGTAGTATTCAAATAATTATTTTGGAAACAGCATGGGATTAAATTCTTTATTTACAGTAACAGCTGAGTAACTCTAAAGTAAACTGTATTAGTGTATAGCTTGATCTGAATGTACATCGGCATATGGTGAAAAACCTTGTAGAATGCACATATTGTGAAGAATATCAATCTGGTTTATTACTCAGTGAAATACAGTGTATGTGATTTTAAACTTACGATTTCCCTGACACGTAGAGTCGAGTTAACGTTGAAAAGTATAACACAAATTTCTTATCTCCATTTCAAATATGTACATTGCTAGAGGCCTACGGTAACCAGTTGTGTACATAATTAAGTATTTAAAACATCCTTGGAATAATTCAAAGTCTAAGAATAACTTATTTGTTCACACTTGATGGTTTTTATGCGCCCGGATTGATCTGGGACGTACATTGTTTTGTCCTGTCTGTCTGTTTGTCTGTTTGTTTGCTTGTTTGTCTGCAAACTTTAACCTTCGCCATAACTTTTGAACCTGAGAGATAGAAGCTTCATACTCCACTAATTTTAAAGCTCTTTCAAATGACACCTAGGTTAATGTCCTTGTGACCTTGAGTGTGACCTGTATGCTAAAAATATTTTTTCGTACCTTTGCCATAACTTTCGAACCATAGAAGATATAGACTGCATATTTAGTATACATACTGCACTAATTAAGGTCATACACAATGTAGTTTGATCTTTATTGGGTTCTTCCCTGGAGTTGAAGAGTTCCACTAAATGAAGGACCAATATGCAATACTTTTAATATTTATATATGGATTTGTACACCTCTTATAAAACAATTTTTGATGGAAAAAAAATCTAGAATCTATGTTTTGTAATTTTTGTACATTTTTCTTTGAATAATGCAAAAATTTTCGCAATTTGATATCTATGGCACGCCAAATTCACAAAAATGAGATAAACCTAGTTTTACAATTGATAAACTAGGTTTATCGACTGTAAACTATAGTTTACAAACCGTAAACTATAGTTAACGATTCGTTAAGCATAGTTTTCATCTGTAAAACTATATTTAACGTTTTTAACTATAGTTTACGAATGATAATCTAAGTTTATCTGTCTGTAATAAAACGTTAACAATAGATTTTGTTGATAAACATAGATTCACGTTTGTAAACTATAGTTTACAATCGTAAACTATAGTTAAGAGTTGTTAATCATAGTTTCACAAATCGTGAAACTATATTTATCAGATCGATAACTATAGTTAACGGTTTGTAAACTATAGTTTAAAAATCGTGAAACTGTATTTATCAGATAATCTATGTTTTGCAATCGCAAATGATAGTTTTCGGTGTTAAGTATAGTTTACGGTTGTGAAACATAGATTATCGCGTTAACTACAGTTTACAGAAGTAAAATATAGATTAACGTTGTTAACTATAGTTTACAGTCCGTAAACTATAGTTTACAACCGATAAACCTAGTTTATCGATTGTGAAACTATGATTTGCTCATTTTTGTGAATTTGGCGTGCCATAGATATCTTTTCAAAACCCATGGTAACGCATGCTGATTTTTTGTCTAAGAACGTGTAATGTAAGTTTAATTTAGAATATCTTGAAAAATTATCAGTAGGTGAGGTATGTTGCGTATGTCCTTAAGCTCTTTCAAATGACACCAAGGTCAATGACCTTGTGACCTTGACTGTGACCTGTATGCTAAAAATATTTTTTTCGTACCTTTGCCATAACTTTTGAACCACAAGAGATAGAGACTTCATATTTGGTATCCATACTTTACTATAATCAAGTTCTTGCAAATGACACCAAGATCAATGGCCTTGTGACCTTGACTGTGACATATATGCTTAAAATAGCTTCTCATTTTTTAAATTTTGCTGCCGTCGGGCGCATAGTGTTTCACAAACACATCCTGTTTTCGTCTAGCTCTGATACATGTATAGCTCTAAATGTATAAAATTCATAATTTCATGTAATACTTGCACAGCCAAAATATTTTTTAAGAAATCACAACCAAACCCCTTATCCCATTTGACCCTTTATTTTTTAACGTTAAATTTGGCGTCACGTTAAAGGTTCAATTGAAATTGCAAGAGGTGTCTCTCCCAGTGTGTTGTACGTCTTTAAGACACTCCTCGGATAAAAAATATTTCTACAGTGTATATACAATGTAACCTTTGAATTTGAAATTCTTTAGAAAATTTAACCCTTGGCCATATTTTGAACGGCTGTGGCTTATTCACTCATACTCCTCAGTCTCGTATTCCTGGTGAAAGACATTAAAATTACATACGTGGATATACACATGTATGTATGCAGTCTGGTCCTGATTTTTCAAAAAAAGGCTAGAAACAAGTTCTAAAGGCAAATAATTATCATTTGGTCCAGCATAGTTTTTTAAAACCTTTTTCGAGTATGCTAAATCCGACAAAATATGCTGGCCTTCGTGAAAATGGCGTTAAAATGGTCAAAATGGCGATTCAAAATGGCGGACATCCAATTTTCCTAATTTTTCTTCATGTTGTTCAAACAGGAAAAAGAATGTGTGAATACCTCACTGAATGTAATGTAACTATAAATATGATAAAATAATGCTAACATTATTACATTAGATCAGAAAATTTAGTCGTTTCTACACTGCATTTGAATTTCTCTGATTTATTTGTCAATTGTTTCAGTCTTTACTCTACTTTGTTCGGAATTTTACATTTGCAAATATCCATATAATGCAGATTATAAAATATTATGATTAATTTCAGTTTAAATATTGCATTTATATATCTCTCACTTATTTTTCTTAAGTAAATAATTTTTACCCCTCTAATACACATTTAGGTAGGAGTTATAATTTTTTATATTAAAAGAAAAATAAGTTACGTCAACTTCCTGTGAATGTGCCTCTGTTTTTCTTGTCCATGCAGTGGTTTATTGTGAAGAAATATCATATGATTTACTTGGTTGCCATTAATTATAAAGTATACATGTCAATACACTAATAAATTCAGATCTTACCAACATGATCCTTGAGGACAATATTTTCATTTTTTTTTTTTTTTTTTTTTTTTTTTTTTTTTTTTTTTTTTATCTACAATATTTCAGTCGCCCGCGTGGGGCAGTGGTTACAGTCTGATTAAAACCAGCCCCCTTCTTTCACTCGTCAGGCGAGTAAAGGAGAAAGGGACTGGTTTTAATCAGACTGCAGTGGTTAGAGCGTCTGCACTAGAGTCGCGAAGTAATGAGTCAATCTTTACAATGTGTACGTTGCGGGTTCGAATCCCACTGGGAGACGTGGAGACCGGACCCTCGGATGAGACCGTATAAACCGAGGTCCCGTGTCGCAGTAGAATGCTGGCACGAAAAAGATCCCTCCCTGTTCAATGGCCCTAAGTGCCGAGTATAGGACAAAATTTTCCAGCTCTCCATCGGCAAGTGGTGGCGTCTCTATCATGAGTGAACTATGCGAGTGAAAGGGACCGGCGTTAAACAGTATAGTATAAATCAATGTACAATATTTCCATTTCTTTTTGTTTCTCTATGATTACTCTTTGAAAGTTAGTTTCTGGATAATTCTACCAGAATGTAAATTAGGCAAATCGATAGGTCAGGAGCTAAAGAGGCCAAATGCGCACGTAAATCTCGTGCGCGTCTGTCTTTGTGTCTGACGCTTAGGGGGCCAAATATGCATGTAAATCTCGTGCGACTGCCTTTGTGTTTGACGTCAATGCGCGTGGACTATTGAAATTGACATGGGAGGCCTCGTGCAATTTAATAATATTTGTCTACATTTTTTAAAATCTAAATCTACAATTTTATTTCACAGTGAAAATGGAAATATAAGGAATCACTGCCCGGTTAGTATAGAATGCCAGGGACATCATCGTTTATGCCCTGGGTCCCTAGCATACAATACTAAATAGACAGTGATTGCTTAAATAACATTAGGAAATAGCCTATTAGGTATAGCGAAAAAAAGTTATATCGTGCTTCAAATCATCTCATTAGTACATTAATTAGAATTTCCAATTTTTAATGTAATATGACATCATCTGCATGTCAAACTTTTCGTGCATGCAATGTAAATACAACCAAACATTAAACACTGTAAATGCAGGTGCAATTAAATGTAAACAAAGGCACGAAAGTGTTTTAGTTGAGCTGGGTTTCCGCTTAGCTATTGAGGGATGGTAGTGTTACTGGAATTGACAGCCTCTGTAAATTTTGGCCTTAAAAAAAAACAAGTTGTAAGCTTTTACAATTTTATTTAGAGAAACCGCAACTTAAATGACAATAAAATAATTAATTTTACAAAATCCCCTGAAAATAAATAAATCATAAATAATATTTAATTTTTTTTCAACATATTACAATCTAGTTGCGTTAACTTTTAAAATAGTATATAAATATGATTAACATAGAGATTATTGAATATACATGTACGTACCTTAAAAGATAACAAGTTGTAAGACTTTCCAATTTTATTTTAGACAAACTGCAACTGAGGTTGTCAGGGCGCGCATGGCCATTATACACCCCAGAACCGGTTTCCAGTACAATTCCGATCCACAACTTGTTAACTTTTTCAGTACCCATGTGACATGACCGCATGTGGTCATCGTGTGATCAGTGTTTTCGTAATTCAAATTAAGAATTAACCTTTGCCAATTTGAGAATTTCGTATTTCGAAAATTCATTTAAGACTTGTTCAAAGTCAATAAGTGTTTGACCAAAATCAACATTGTTATCCCCCGAGAACACTGACCACTTGCATGAAATATTTGATCTATTGATAGTGATTGATTTTATTCCTCAACCGCCTGGTCCGAATACACAATTTGTAAATAAGGATAAGGTAATTAAGCTGACAACACATTTACATCACAAAAACTTACATAACATCTCACTAGTCTTCCAATTGCTGTATGGAAGCTGCAAGCGAAGCGTTTGCAATTTCCGTTCATTTAATAGTCTGCTCCACCACAAGAGCTAGTTTTCTTACTTTTTCTAACATTTCTGGACTCTGAGGCATTACGATTTGCCTCAGGGAGGATTGTAACCCCTGAATAGTAATCCCAAATAGCAAGTGCATGGGGAGATCATATTCAGTGGTTAAACGCGTTACACGGGCCATGTAGTCATCGAAAGTTTCCTCTTGGTACTGTTTTAGACTCACTAAATTTGCGTCAGATGTTGTCTTTTGTTTTTGAAACCTTTCTAAGAATGTCTGTTTTATATACATTAGCCAAAGATGATTTTGCCGAATTACTTAGCTGAAAGTACCATTGCTTGGGAATGTCTCTCAAGTAGAAAGGAAAGGCCGACAATGTCGTCGGTTCTACCATATCAAAATATGCCACCATGGCCATGAACAATGACCACCACTGGCTGGCCGGTGCAGCCTGATTGTACGGTGAAAGTTTTATTACATTCGGAGCATGTCTTGGCTCCTGTGGCGTCGCAACTTGACATATAGATGAATGTGGCGATGAGTATGAAGATGATGGAGGAGGTGGACGAGAACATGAGGATACACATGTAATTGGTGTGTCCTGGAGGATCCAGCCCTCATCAGCCATTGCAATCTTATACGGAAGGTGGCGCTGTTAGGGTAGTTGATCCAATCGGGAGTAACCAAATAATCTTATAAAAAATGTCAGGTGCCCGCGGGTACATTACACAGTACTTTACCGACACCGGTTATTGCTACATGTATACATAGAGCAAGGCATGCAGAACCCGCTGAAGATATTAATAAAGACGCAGAAGCAACAGAAGAGGACAAAACTGCACCTCTAATAAATGGTGTGTCTTGGAGGATCCTGGTTGCCCTCATCAGCCCTTGCAATCTTATAGAGGGTGGCTCTGTTGGGGTTGTTGATCCTGTTGGGAGCATTCCCTGGAAGTTAGTTTGCCGTCCACTGCGAAGATCCATCGTCCGGGTCTTGCAAGAGATTCTCCACCAGATTTTCATAAGATTATTTGGTGTTTTGGTATTGCTTTATTCCCGCTTAGCTAGTGAGGGATGGTAGTGTGACTTGAATTCAGTCTCTGTAATTTTGGCCTTGAAAGAATACAAGTTATGACTTTACAATTTATTTTAGAGAAACCGCACCTGAAATACCAATAAAATAATTAACTTTACAAAACCCCCTGAGAAAAAATAAATGATAAATAACCTTTCTTTTTTTTCAACATATACCAGTCTATAGCTAGTTGCGTTAACTTTTAAAAAAGTATATAAATATGAATAACATAGAGATGATTGGATAAATTATACATGTACATACCTTAAAAGATAACAAGTTGTAAGACTTTATAATCTTATTTTAGAGAAACCACAACTGAGGTTGTCACGGCGCGCATGGCCATTATATACCCCAGAACCGGTTTCCATGACAATGCCACAACTTGCTAACTTTTTCAGTACTTACATGTATGACGTGTTCAAAGTCAATAAGTATGGCTAAAATCAACATTGTTATCACCTGAGAACACTGACCACTTACATGAAATATTTGATCTATTGATAGTGATTGAATTTATTACTCAACCGCCTGGTCTGACGTAAATCTCTTAAATAAGAGTTACGAAATATGTTTACAATCTGTCAGTAATAAATACCCTGGGTAATTTCAAATAAGATCTTGCACTGGGTATAAAGATTACCAGCTGCTATAATGTAACCCTCTCCGATTTTTTTTATCTGATATTTTCTGGAGAGCTTCTCCTAGCTGCAATAATGTAGTCCTCTCCGATTTTTTAAAACCTGATATCCACCCCACCCCCCTCCAAAACGAAAAGGGAGAGGGCTGCATTATTGCAGCTATGTGGCAACGCACTTTGAAAAAATTACGCACTTTGAAAAAAAATTTCAAAGTGCTTTAAAATTGGGACAAAATCAACGCACTTTGAAAAAATTTTTCAAAGTGCGTTAAATTTGGGACCTACTCGACGCACTTTGAAAAAAATTTTCATAGTTTTGAACAATCAAATTGGCCCCTTTTTATTATGATAAATGCTAAGTTGTTTGAAGCTGTCCTCTGTTAGTGCCCCCTATACACCTTTACATCTATTTATCAAAGACTTGAATTAAAAAAAAGAAGAAACATCAACAATCGTCACTCTCTTTTTCAAGATCCTTTAATTTTCCCTTTTATTTTATCAAAACCTTAAATATTTAAAACGTCAATATCTCAGGTCCTACAGTGACTTTATCATAAAAAAGTTATCAAACCAGGATCTGTTATTTATCATACCGATTATTTGAAGGAATATTGATCAATCTTTACATTTTTTTCAAAGTGCGTTAATATGGTCGATATTAACGCACTTTAAAAAAAATTATTTTTTTCAAAGTGCTTTAGCTTGGATCCAAATTTTAACGCACTTTGAAAATTTTTTCAAAGTGCGTAATTTTTCAAAGTGCGTTGTAACACAGCTAAAAGATTACACACTTAAAACTAATAGATTTATTCAATTACAGTGTATAAAAAATGGGAATAATACAAAAATTCTAAATTACATTACTTAATTTTCTTTCAATAAAAAAAATTATACCCTTACCTGATACACATTAGGTAGGGTATTTAATTTTTTTTTCCAGATTTTATCTTTACAGACATACTCTACAAATAAACATAAGGAAACAGCCTACTATAGGTATAACGAACAAAAAATTTCGTGTTTCAAATCATCTCATTAGTACAATTTTTAATGTAATTCGATATCAACTGCATGCATGTCAAACTTTTTTGTGCATGCATTGTTTAAACAGGTAATGCAGGTATTATGCAATAAAATGTAAACAAGGGCACGGAAGATGTATGCAACTCAGATTACATGTATAAGTCCGTGTCTCATACTTAGAGATCTTCCGATTTCGCGTCTTAGAAGTATGAAACTGTATGTAAAACATATCACATGCAGGACCCCGTCTATATTCAACCTAATAAAATACACATCTTACTTCACAAACTACATTTACGTTTATTACTTTAAATTATCATGTATATCGTGCTTAAATAGGGGAAAAAAGATTAATTGTCCACACAAAAATACCTCTCGATCTACCATTCAAGGAAACACGGATGAAAATGAGAATAAAAAATTATCTCTTTAAATTTTTGTTAAAAAGATCACGTCGAAATTTGTGATAAATCAGAGGATTGTATAATTCGCGTGGATAATAAAGACATCAAAATGAGTTATTGGAGTCATGTAATAGATATATTGCAAGCATAATGCATATAAACCTCCATTATATTTAGCTTGTAATTCAATATACCATGGTTTGACGTTTACCACCTTGGAGTTCATCCCGACTGCCTGAGGATACCCTTGGGTATGAAATCCAGTCTGTAGTATAATTCAAGCTACAACAATTAAATGAAAATTGAAAAAGAAAAAATAAAATAATTGGACTACATAATCAAAGTACTGAAAGTACTGCTACGAGTTGATGGTATTGTTTGTACGTTGTTAAACATCCCTCTCGAGAATTTTTACTCATATGACTAGGCATCACCACTTTCCAGAGTGTAGAGCTGCAAATTTTGCCCTATGCTCGGCACTTTACGGCCATTGATCAGTCATGGATCTTTTTTTGTGGCAGCACATACTGCGACACAGGACCTCGATTTATACGGTCTCATCTGAAGGAACATAGTGGGATTCGAACGCACGATGTATGGATCAACTACTTACTGTTAGAATGAGTTGAGGTCACTGATCCATATTTTGGTTTTATGTGTTATGTGATATGATGAAAAAATAAATAAAGCAGCTTTTCACATAAATATTTTAAACTAAGAGGACCAAACTTCAACGATATTAAAATGGGGAATTATAATTTACACAGAGCGCAAATGAATAAGATCATTAATATGCTCATTAATATGCACATCAAATATTTTCACTATTTTCATAAATTGGCAAATAATTTGACATTTTCAGTGCACATCAATATGTTTCATTTCTCGTGATTGAGCCACTCTTAAATTTCAAATCCTCTATTTTCATTGATATGCATATTACAAAATTCAAAATTCTTGATTTTTTACTATTGTTATTGAAATTCAGCTCCACGTTTTTCAAAATTTGCATGTATATTTGATATTTTCTTGATTTAGCCACTCGTGAAATTCAACTCCCTGTCTTGTATGGTCTTTGATAAGCAAAATAAATACTCCAATTCTCCCGATTTAGCTGCTCTTAAAATTCAACGCTTTTTGACTTTTAATTGAAATGAACATTTTTTAATTTTATGTTTTTTCGTTTGGTTTACACACTCTTGAAATATATCTACCTGACTTCAATTATTTGATTTGCACATGTAATATTTCATTTCTTTCAATTTACATATATAGCTCTCTTGTAATTCAACTACATGACTTTCATTGATAAATTTATGCAAGACTAATATTTCAATTCTTTTTGGCTTTTTGACTGAAGATTAAAACTTTATCATAATTGCATGGTTTATTAATCGTTTACTTAGTCTATATATTTACTTTTGAATATATTTGATTTTTCAGTCTCTTGATTCACATTTATAAACAAACATTTATTATTTTATTTATGAATAACACCCGATTTAATCTTTTTTAACTTCTTTTTTTTTGGGGGGGGGATTATTTTTTTTACTGTCTCCTATACTTTAAATTCACTGTGTCACATTGCCAGCATCCGATATTAAGACACAGCTGGATATAGTAAAGGAACTCTCTTTCCATAGTAGCGCAGACAATAAGATAAGAATTACATGCATGATAAGTGACCTTTACTGTATTTAAAGCTTGCTGTGATACAGATCTAAATTGTGGAAGACAGTGGTTCTTTTATTGTTTGCACAAGAAGTAATGGCATTTACACAAAAATATTTTATCAACTGGTACAGCTCATTTCTTCCCTTTAAGATTAATATTTGATTTACTTCGACCATCTTAACTAGGTTTTTCTCGCTTTGTTTACAAACATAATTAGTGTTCTTTATGTAAACACTTCATCACTAGTTATCGCGGGAAAATGGCACTGGTCATTAGCGCATTAGCATTAGTGCAAGGATTAGTTTATTTATATACCAATAACACGTCAGTCTTGTAAAAATAATTGGTTTGTACAATATTTGATTTTGTAAATTTTCTTTTAAAATCTATTTTCAAATTACTGACTTATAATAGAAAATATATATTGACTTAAAAATCAAAACTCTGTTTGCACGACATATCACAATTTTTGACTGCATGCCCCTTGCACTATTTTCTCTCGCGGAATAACACAAATTCCAAAAAAATAGATAATAAATATTTAAGTTTATAAACATTTCAAAGCATATCAGGAAACATATTTTTATTCTGTAGATCATAAATATTGTAAATAAGTCAATATTAAACAAGAACCTGAACGCGAAATACTCAAACGAAAATGTGATTAGTTTCAATACATGGGGAATCCCTTACCAGTAACATAACTTGTGTTGATACCATCAACTCGTAAAAATGAAATGAAGTCTTTAAATGTCGTTTTATGCACCAGGATCGATAGATCTAGGGCGTTTTATGCGCTAGGATCGATAGATCCAGGGCGTTTTATGCACCAGGATCGACAGATCCAGGGCGTTTTATGCGCCAGGATCGATAGATCCAGGGCGTATATTGTTTTTGTCCTGTCTGTCTGTTTTTCTGCAAACTTTAACTTTCGCCATAACTTGGGAACAGTGAAAAGTAGAGACTTCAAATTTAATTTGCATACTCCACTAATTAAGTTCTTTCAAATGACACCAAGGTCAATGACCTTTTGACCTTGACTGTGACCTATATGCTAAGAATAGCTTTTTTCGAACTTTGCATAGCGTTTCACAAACACATCTTGTTTTTTTTTTTTGCGTATAACATGTATAATATGAAAAAAAAGAATATTAAATTCTACAATGTATTTAAAATGTACATTTACAATACCAGTTCCATCTGATGAAATAAAAATCCATAATGCGTCTCATGCACAGTATTATATTGCCCTGGCTATAGGTGCTTGTATGCCGAGAGGAAAACAAAAAGGCCCATGGAACACATCACTCAACTGAACACTAGAAATGAATAAGAGAAAAGCAGAAACCAGTTCAATATATGAAAAAGTTTAAATATGTTTGATTTCACCAAAGCCGAGTAGGGGCAAAGAAGAGGTTGGTGATTTGAAGAAAAAAAAATGAATAAAATCTTATCTAACTAAAATTTTAAAAGATGCTGCCACACAATCATTTAACTGCTCGTTACGGTGACTTTTACAGATTCACATAATTTTTTGGACTGCATGTGAAACTTTTTTTTCTGATTCTTATTTAAAATCAGGGAATGAGATTCAGATTGCAGTTTGCAAATTTTCTGTCAGGTGGTCAGGTAGAGAGTATTGTTTTTGGACCATATGACATGCAAAAGAGAACTCCCTGACTTATTCATAATTCTGTAGATATTCGATTCTGACGCAATGGAATAGACGAGTCAGTTATCTCAAATTTTTCAAAGTAGGGTTCTCAAAGATGGAGGGTCTTATAATGTACGTCTGTAGCTGTCATTTTGATCTTGGAGATGATCATCTTGAGTCAATTTTAAATTTCGTTAAATTTTATGTTACATATCTTTAATCAATAATTTCTTTTAAATGCTCTTTTCTCATCGATAGAGGTGTTACATATCATTTTTACTGTGTTTCTCTAGAATAAATGTAACCCCCCCCCCCCTCTAATGGTCATATCTTCAGGCAACTCTGTTTTGATATATTTTTAAAAACATAGCCGTTTGCATGTCGGACACAATTCAGGTTGTCTTTCCAAGATGGTAATTGAGGACGCTTGGTCTTTATTATCAAAATTAGAAATGACTGATTTTTCTGCGCTCTTTGGAAGTTTGCGGCCTAGAATTTGAATGGATCGGGATCGGTATTCCAGTAATGTATAATTTCCGGTAAAATGGAGCAGCACGTGTGAGAATGTTGACAATGTTTTTATTCTTGTTTTAGGAGTTCAACGATGGGTTCGAATAAAAAACAACTTAAAGAAGTTAATAAACAAAAGAAGGGGAAAGGAAAAAGATGGAAGAAAGGCCAAAGCAGCAGTAGTAATCCCGAAACTAAAACATATAGAGAGGCTGCCAAAAACAGATTTTTCCAGACATCGTCATCGAAAGGTTGTTTGCTAAAATCGTTTCCTACATTAATTTGATTCCTAATTCCTTCCTATTTAGATTGATTTTTTTGCGAGAGTAATAAAAGGTTATTTTTGCCTCTGGTCTTACATATATTTATTTTTTTTTTATGTTTGGCTCACAAGTTCTTGGGTACTTGGTTTATAAATATGTATCAACTTCTTGCTTTTTTTAAAAATTATTTTGAAACAGGAGAAAGTAGTCTTACTGTTGATGCTTTGGCTAAACATGATGAAGAACAGTTAGATAAAGATGGAGATATAAGCTTACAAGCGGACTCAGATGTTGTCAGTGCTGCAGGAAAGACATTTAATACTTGGGCAACAAATTGGACAGAGTGCACCAACACAACATTTAGTCGAGTACATAGGTACTGGGCATCAAATTCAGCTTTTCATAAAGAGGTAAATGAAATTATTTTAGAGGATGTTTTCATCATTTGCTTGGAGTAAACAAAACGGGGGTTCACAAAGTTGAAAGGGAGAAAGAAGATTTTTTTTAGATCTCCATTAGAGATTGGTGCAGTTGGGGGTTCTAGCTGGTTCAAATACTCTTTTTAAAGTCTTTAACAGTTTTAACATCAAGTTCATTATCATAAATATGTTTAAGCTGGAGTTGCTCACAAATCTCACAATTCTTTTCTTGCACATTTATTTTAGATGATATAATTATTAAAAATTTCCAGTAGATACCTCATTCTTTGATGAATATGAATTATTAAGATTTTTTGCCTATAAAGTTTGCCAGAAAAGAAAAAAAAGCATTACTTTTCTATATAATAGTTACAGAAAGGATTAGATAAATACAAGTTTTATTGTTAGGATTGAATATAATATTCATTCATGATTAAAAAGTTTCTGAAAACAACAAGATAATTTTTGTTTACAAAGAAATTAAAGAATAAATGACATGTACATTAAATAAGGCATTCTTTTCTAGGTGTTAGCTGTGTTAGCAGCAGTTACAGAGGTGATAAAAACCCAGGGAGGTTCCGAATCAGAAACAGAATACTTTGCAGCTCTGGTTGGTGTCTTACTTCAGTTTTCTGTTTCATCATGTATAAAGTGCAACTACATGTACTAAAAATGACCCAGGAAATGCTGTATAATGAACTCTGTTTTAGATAGATGTCTGATTTTTTTCTTCATTTTTGACCATTCCTAGATCCTGATTTGAGTATTAAGAAACACATTCCAAGATGAACATTTGATTGGGTCTCAAAAGCAATTGTGTGAATTATTAACTTGGTGTTCAACTGTTCAATGTACCAATAATTTAAGATAAATCACATTTTCTAGGTTTTAATATGAGAACAGATTTATTGTGATCTGATATTTTACTATAACAGATGACAGCGCTGGAGACAACAGAGGGAGAAGACTCTTTATTCGCCGTGGCCTACCTCCTCAGCCTAGTCATGAAGAGGTCAGACTCTACAAAAAAATCCTCTATGTATAACTACTGTATAAATGTAAATTTTAGTGAGACGCAAATTTGATTGTTTTATGAAAATACTTCTAAAATCAATGATGTAAATGCTGTGAAAATTATCCACTTTGCTAAACCTGTGACATGTTATTAAGTCTTTTCACAAGAGAAAATTTGTTTCTATTATATGTCCTAAATGTGAGATATTTGTTGTATCAGAACTGTTTCTTATTTACAGAGTTCCTGCCCCAGTCCTGAAGAGTAGGTTTTCTGAGATTTCCAAAGAATTTCTGGATATTCTGGTGAAGTACAGTGAAGGGCACTCTCCAGCTCTACTTAAATCTGTAAGTACTTAGATTTCTATCAGTGTTACACCATAAGCTCTACAGAAAACCAGTCTCTATAAAGCATTTGTTACTGTCACAGCTGTTATATGTAAATTAGTCTGACACTTTGAAATCTACCGAAGTCCTTAAATTTTTCAGACTGATGCACAATTTTTGATAAAATTTCTCTACCAGAAATTAGTTCAGAAACAGGAGATCACCAAATCTGTGGATTTTTCAATGAGTTTAAAGTTGATTTGCAGGTGCTTGACATTGTTCCTAAATTTTTATCATCTGTTAATTTCTTTTTAAATTTTTAATTTGTAGTTGTTGCTGTGTCTTGCTTTGCTGCTTAGAGTTCAAGACCAGGCTACTTGGAGTAACTCCTCCACACAACGAGTGTATCAGAGTCTGCTGGCCTTCACAGTCAACAAAAAACCTAAGGTATTATATCACTGACAACAAAAAAGCAAAGGTATTATATTACTGACAACAAAAAACCCAAGGTTTAATCATAGACAACCAAAAAACAAAAGTAAGGTACATGTATTATCAATGACAACAAAAAAAAGGTATTATTACTGACAACAAAAAAAACAAACAAAGAGATTATTATTAACAACAAAAACCCAAGGTATCACTGACAGAAAAAAAACCAAGATACAATTACAGTCAACAAAAAACCCAAGGTACAAGTATCTATCACTGAAAACAAAAAAACCCACAGTATTATTACTGACAACAAAAAACCCACAACTTTATCACTGACAACAAATAAAAACCAAGATTTTATTACTGACAATAAAAAACCCCAAAGGTATTGTCACAGTCAACCAAAAACCTAACAGAACCCCGGTATAGTATTGCTGACAAAAAAAATTATGTGTATAATATATGATTCATTGTTTCGAAAATTCAGAATGCAGGATCATGTATCTGTCTGACAGTCAAATCTTTCTGATACATATACATTGTAATAATCCAATTGTTTATTTTTCTTTTGGCAGGTGAGAAAGGCAGCACAACAAGGAGTGAATATTGTCCTGAGGGGAAGTGTCTTTATGAACCCACAGGAGACAGCCCCTCCCCACCACCCTGCCAGCTCCCTGACAGCCAAGTTCTGTATCCAGGTCATCGAGCAAAGTGGAGGTTAGAGCTATGTTAAACTGTACAAATAACACCCGAGTGCAAGATTTCGTTCTTGATTAATCTTTCTCGGTATATTTAAAAAGGGTCTATTCTAACACTTATACATTTTGTTTGAATGTGTTAAATTCTTTTTTAATTGTAAATGATATCGATTTTAAGATACATTTGTTGGAAGAAAAACAATCCTGAAAAGTAACAGCAGTTGTAATTTGATAGAATTAGGATCTCTGTAAAAGGAAATTAATGCAATAATTTTTTTCCTGTTATTTCCTGCAGGCTCTACAGAATCTTCAGACACACTATACATTCTAACCTTATTGAAGGACATCATGTGTACCTTCTCCCAGAGTAGTCTGAAGTCAGTGTGTGAGACCATACTGAGAGTGATGACACTCAGTAATGTGGTGAGTACTGATAGAAGTCAGTGTGTGAGACCGTACTGAGAGTGATGACACTGTAATGTGGTGAGTACTGATAGAAATCAGTGTGTGAGACCGTACTGAGAGTGATGACACTTAGTAATGTGGTGAGTACTGAAAGAAATCAGTGTGTGAGACCGTACTGAGAGTGATGACACTTAGTAATGTGGTGAGTACTGATAGAAATCAGTGTGTGAGACCGTACTGAGAGTGATGACACTTAGTAATGTGGTGAGTACTGAAAGAAATCAGTGTGTGAGACCGTACCGAGAGTGATGACACTTGGTAATGTGGTGAGTACCAATAAAAACACAGAGTTTGAGACTATCCTAGGTAATGTGGTGAGCACCAATACCAATGTAAGATATTTGTGTATTTATTTTTTAGGTCACCTGAGTAACTCAGGTGACCTATTGCTATCCGTTTTCGTCCGTCGTCGTGCGTCGTGCGTCGTGCGTCGTGCGTCGTGTGTTAACATTTGAACATTTTCAGCTTCTTCTCTGAAACCACTGAACCAATTTCAACCAAATTTGGTATACAGCATCTATGGGTGGAGGGGAACAAAAATTGTGAATTTCATGGTCCCCGCCCCCCTGGGGCCTGAGGGGTGGGGCCAAAACCAATAAAATTAATGAAATCTTTAAAAATCTTCTTCTTTACTCCTGGACATCAAGCAGGCAAACTATTGGCATGAATGTAATGAGCATTGAGTCCTCTACCAAAATTGTGAAATTCATGGCCCCAGGGTCAGGGGTTCTAGTGCTAGGGTGGGGCTCTATAGATTATAATTGAGCCAGTATATGAGAAAAGGGGTCTTATGACATAACGTCATAATGCACAGAAAACGTCATAAACGTCATGAACGTCAGAATATTGCGCGACGTCTGCAATTTCAAAGACGCTCCAGTTTCAAAGTGAAAATAGATTATCTACGCTATTGAACATGAACATCATCAACTGATCATAGTAGTCACCGCCATCATGTGAATATGGATGAAGTTAATTCTGAATTTCAGGTATTTATTTTAGATATTAATTTTACGCATGTATGTACAATATTAATTTACACAACAATCAAGAAGACCGATTATGTAACCTACCGACGCTATAGTAATTAAAGTACAGCTGTCAAGATATGGATTGCCTATATTTAACAATAAGGTATTAGATATATTCATATTGTACCTCGCTATAGATACCAGATATTACAAGTTTAAAACCAGGGAAATAAATATATAAGATTAAATCAGAAGAGAATTGAAAAAAAAAAATGAAGAGCATTATATACATGAGTCTTATTTTTCTCGGTCCGAAAAATGCGTTTATTATTTCTGCAGTGTGCGCGTGTTTTTTTTTTTTTAAGTTTACTACTGAGCAATGTAGTTTTTCAAGTGATGTTTAAATCACTACAAGGAATTCACTTATAAATAACTTTTAGTCCATTTCCACGTTATTCAAGAAAAGAAGAAAAACAAGTCACCAGCACAATAAATGTTCACATATGGTGACTATATATAGTCGGGCGAGTTTTTGGAATTCTTACAGATCAATTTTCTGATCAGATGTTATATATTATTAAGTTTTTTACACACAATTACATTTTACACAGTATTTTCAATTTCACGTTTACAAATTGTTTTAAATAAATCCCTGTGTTTTCCAATAATAGTTTCTTCTACTTTGATGAATAAAAACGCCCAATATATGTTTAAATTTCCCTCGGTTTACGCTGAGCTTAGCAACAGAGTTAACATAACGCTCAGAATATTGACGGACAGACTAAATAAAGTCTACGAAAAAATCGAATATAAAAAAAATAAAGTATATACGAATATAGCTGCAGATCTGTAGCTCTCCGAAAAAAAAATATATTGATAGACCGGTGAGCTACAGATCTGCAGCTAATACGAATAAAAAAGTACATCATATTCCTTTCTCTAGTTTTACTATTTGAAAACAGGACCAAAAGAGTAGAAATTGAAATGAAATTTTAATTTATAAAATCCATACATTTTTGCAAATTCTACTATAAAAATTCAACTAAAGTGGATCTTTCAAATTTAATTCTATGTCATTTATATTTTATTATAAAGGACTAAAACGTTTAATGATTATAAAGGAACATGAACTGCATTTAAGGGATATATTCGTTAATGAAATAAATCAATAAAAAAAATTATTATACTTCGTCGAATTCAAAGATTAATAGTCTTGTAATTTTTAGGAACTAGATGATCTTTTCAATACACACTTTGGGTTGGAATCAGCTGCCAATTCATACTCAGATTTTGAGGAAAATTGTTCAACAAGCGATCAGGATGAAACACCCTTTGATCCCAATAGATTAGACAGAATACGTAATTTTGTTCTCTCTCAATCAGAAAATGAATCGTCTGACTGTGAAAGAGAGAGTGAAAATGAAAATGACATGCCTTCAGAACTGAATGATATTGAACGAAATTGTAAATGTGGTCAGCGTTGCTTTTCAAAGTTTGAGAATGCCGTAATTCTTGACCATGTATTTAATGTTAGAGAAATGGAAAAAGATGTTAAAGATTTATACATCATGGGTTCTATTAGCATTACCGGGTCTTCTGTCACTCGAAAAGGATCAAGATCCCGAAATTCGTACCACTACAGTTTTAGAAATGTGAAAATCTGTAGATCGACTTTCCAGTGTTTGTTTGATGTGGGGAAAAAGTCTCTCTCTAATATCCTGAAACATTATTCAGCAAATGGGGCCGTCCCTAGACGACATGGAAATCAGGGTAGAAAGCCAAAGCACGCAGTTAATTTTGACGATGTACAGAGAGTGGTAAATTTCATTTTGGGTTACGCCGAGGAACACGGCCTCCCTCAGTCCGCGGCCCCCAGAGGTCGGGATGATGAGCCTCCCATTTTTCTTCCTTGTAATTCTACAAAGAAAGCTATTCATGACCAGTACAAGTCGGCATGTGATTCAGATGATATAAGGAAAGTAGAATACCACACTTTTACAAATATATGGAACTCCTGTTGTTCGCATATTAAAATATGCGGTCCTCGTTTTGATGTATGTCATCGATGTGAATTACTGAGGAAGAGGGTACTTGATGCAAGATCAGAAGAAGAGAAGTTAGAGGCCTTAACAAAATTTCAAAGTCACATCGATATAGCACAGAAAGAAAGAAATCTCTACAAAAACCTGGTTAAGGAATCGCTGGAAGAATTGCAAGGTATAAATCGCCAGGAACATCACAACCACCCGTTATCCTCTGACTTCACCAAAGTGCACTATACATTCGATTTTAGCCAGAGTGTTGCTTTGCCTCATCATGCACGTCAAATGGGACCCTTGTATTTTCTTACTTTAAAGAAAGTACACATATTTGGGTTTCGTGTTGAC
>PRKT01000294.1:268765-289877 GCA_003671525.1 Saccostrea glomerata | reverse complement strand
GGTTACATAGCCTGAAAATAAATTAATGCTTTGAAATCTGCTCTTTGGTATTAATCAACCATTTTATGATAAAATTTGCAAAATTTTGAAATATATGGCCCTGGGTCAGTGGTTCCTTTGGGGTGAGGTGCACAACTGGTTATAAAGTGGAAGTGCATTTTCTCTTTGTTACTCTGATCTACCTCTGGGTATTAAGTAAATAGAGTAAGCATGCTAAGTTAATAATTATGATAAGCAATGGTGCCTCTTTCAAAATTGTAAATTGTGAATTTCATGGCCTCCTGTTTAAACACGAACCAAATTTAATTGTTTGAAAGTTGTTGCACAATACTCAGGTGACCTATAAGGCCCGTGGGCCTCTTGTTTTTTTTTACAGATGGTGACATCTTGTGGAATGAAGGCTTTATATAGCCTCTTTAATGGAAATCCCAGGGTTACTACACTGAACGCAGAACTGAATGCACAAATGATCAAAGTAGGTTTAAAAACCCATGTACATGTATATTATAACCACACAATACATTGATGTACGGTCCATAAGGCTGACAATCAGCTGTCAGTTATGTCTGTATTTGTATTTTATAGGCTTTGTATGAATACCAACCTTCAAATAATGATGTACAACCAATGAAGGCGTGGCTAGCAGTAATGGAGGCAGCACATAAGAATCTGACAAGGTAAACAGTCATAAGTGTTTCACTTCTACCCATTAGACAAATCAGGTTTAAGGCCTAAAGAAAATTAATAACTTGATTCTCAGGCCAGTTTTGTCACAAACAAATAGGGGAAGCAAGTTTTTTTTTCTTTATACATCCTAAACACAGGCACCAGCTTTTAGATTTTTTTTATAATTTCAAAACTTAGCAATTTTAATCCCAAAATGCTTCAATATCGAGTGTAGAAATGGGAATAAAAAGTTGGTTTACAGTATTACAGAAAAAAAAAAACGTTTTTGGTCACTGATTATTTTGTGATGAATTTCAGACTGGATGAGAAGCTCTGTCTTGGACACCTGCCCCGTTTCTTTTCTGTGTGTATGACATGTCTTCTGTCCGAGAAAGCCGAGGTCAACTCTAGTGCCGCAAAAACCATGAAGGTCTGTATATCTGATCTGTCTATTGTAGTACTCTATACAGGGTTATTTTTGCCCCCATGTTATTTTTGCCCTCTCACACTTGTAAACAAATTTCCCCTTTTTGAATTTCGCAGAAATTATAATTATTTATACTGTATTCTTTGAATTCGTCCCATTTTTAATTCTCCAAAAAAGGGTTGGGATGGGAGGAAGGGGCGAAAATAAAATAATTTTAATGGAGGTGAAAATTTCCTTGTATACAGTAATTCTTCTTACTCAGCTGGACTGGCATTAAATCAAATGAAATGAAAATAAAACATTATTAATCAATGTTACAGGAGCTGTTGAGGGCCTGTCTGGCCTCTGCTGTAGAGGGCGCTAAGCAAGTGACATCATCAGGTGCTAATACACCTGTCCACAAAATTGTGAAAGCTCTGGAGATGGGACTGGGGTACCAGTTTCATGCTGTCTGGGGACTAGTCATGCAAGTCTTTGCTGTGTTGTTTGAGGTTGGTTTCTTGATATACACTGTAATTCTAGTTTTTTCTTACTGTTTTCTTTATAATATAATTATCTGTTCATATTTAGAATAATTCATGTCAAAATGAAAATATTTTATTGTTTTTGTCGCATATATATTACTTGATTTAAATTAATAGAGGATTTACTTTTCAGGTTGTTAGTAAGGAATGCCCAGCACTTTTCAAAAAGGTAGTTTTTTCTTATACATGTAGTTGAATTTAATTACATAATGATGATGTAAACTGTAATTTAATTAGCACACTAAAACATGATGTTGAAGGTAGCATAAAGCTTGAAAGTGAGGAACATAAAAACCTGAAGGTGGTTTGTGTGTGGAAAAGTTTTAACTGTTAATGCAGCTTATTGTTTGCTATTAATTCAGACAAAATGGATGTATATAACTATCAGTAAAATATTTCAGTAGTGTATCATTCTAATGGATACTCAATTTTTTTCAGAGTTTATTATCAATAGCCAATCTTAGAGACAGTCCCAGGTTTCCTTATAAAGCTGAGTTGGACCATGCTGTCGGTGCTGCTATTAAGTATCTAGGGTCTCGTCAGGTGTTAGAAGCCGTGCCTCTGAATATTACCGGCGATGAGTAAGGTTTTTGAATTTGAAAAGAATAAATGTGGGCAGTATTTTATCCCTGTGCTCTAGCTTGATTTATTTTAAATTTGTAGCTTGTAAATCTGGAGAATTAATTTAATTTTTAAAACTTCATGACTGAATAATATTTATTCATAGACATTAAGAAATGAATCATATCAAATGATCAGAGTTCCCGAAACGCACCGTTCCACCGGGGATCCCTGGTAAATTTTGAATGGGACCGGTAAAATCTTAATTTTATCAGTCGAAATGTCCGATGGTTTATTTTTACAGACTGTATAACAATCACACATAATCTTAACAAAATCATTAATTTCAATTGCCCTGACAATAAACAAATGCAAAGCTAAAGGAAATAAATAAAAAACGTCAGGTGCGCGCCAGATTATTCTTGTGCATTCTTTTTTAAATAAAATGTAGACGTTGATTGTCTACTATAAAAAGTTACATATCAAAATAATAATCTCCATAAGTCTGGGAGGAAAAACAGTTAAAATACTGTCAAACAAATATTTTTCCTTTCTTGATAAATATATGCACTCTGTACTTCTGACAATAAAAAAATGTGACAATGTACTTTCGTTTTGCAGGACGAATTTACAGGGTTGCAAGAGTTGCCTGCTTTTTCTGATTGATTAATGATTACAGACAATTTGTTACCATTTATTATTTTCTCTATAATTTAATCAATTAGCATGATTAATATTATACCAACTTTTGGATTTTT
Source organism: Saccostrea glomerata (assembly GCA_003671525.1). NCBI lineage: Eukaryota > Metazoa > Mollusca > Bivalvia > Ostreida > Ostreidae > Saccostrea > Saccostrea glomerata. Next base: position 286,941 of record PRKT01000294.1, on the reverse strand, counting down.
TCCATGTGTTTGATAGCATTTAAAATACATGCGCGTTTTCCCCCTTTTCTAAAAATAGCGGACTGACTTTAATGTAACAAAACGACAACAAATTCACTTAAAATCATAATTTTCATGATAACTTTCCATATTTTAATATCAGTAGTACATATTTTTATCTATGTGGAGGTTGTATAATAGTTTTAATACGTTTTAATTAGCTATAAATATCTGACGTTTTCAAGGCTTTTTTAAACGATTTTGATATTTTACGTAATATTTTTTCTGGCACATGAAAAAAGCCCCGAAAACGACAGATATTTTGGAATAATTCAAAACAATCAACCAAAAGTTGTCATGTTGCAGATTTTATTTTAAATTAAAAATCTGTCAGAGAGGTCATAATGATTTAATATGATGGATAAAGCGTTGGTCATCACACTCTGTCTGCGACGTCAAATCCCGCATACAAAGGCCTTATATAAAATATTTTAATAAATCTAAAAAAAATCTGCATTTGCCATCTTTTCATTTACACATATCATTAATTATATCGAAAAACTTTCCAATCCTATGATATGTTAAATTTACATACAAAAAAAAATTAATGTCCGGTAAATTTTACAACTGTCTGGTGAAATTTGAATATTTACAGGACAATTGTCCGACATATTTTTGACTAGTTTCGGGAACTCTGAATGATACAAATGGAGGTTTGCGTAATATGAAAGGATTTGGAAAATAGCATTAATTGTAAAAGTTTTTAAACATATTTATTTGATCATAAGTTACATGTTTATTTTTTGTGTAATGTAATTTTCCTCACGTTTTGAATTTAAATTCTTTGTTTAACTTACAGTGATGACTACAGTTTCCCCCGGAGCTGGTTACTTCCTGTCATAAGAGACAATGTGTGCAATACAGAGTTAGGGTTCTTTACAACATATTTCCTTCCACTGGCTGCAAAACTCAGACAAAGATGTAAGAAATAAGCTTATTTGTTGTATTTTTGACTTAAAATCATGAAATTGGACTAATAAAGACTTATTGATATTCTGGTACAGATATATGAACTCTGCATTTAATAATAATGAGTTGTGGAAACACTTTGTTAAAGTGGATATTTTTATTTGTCTTGACAGCTCTGGAGGCAGAGTCTACGGGTAACCAGGTGGTTTGTAAATCGTACGACGCTCTACAGCGACAGATCTGGTCCCTGTTACCGGGATTCTGTACCCAGCCCACGGATCTCGCACAGGTAAAAATTATTTCTCTTGTGACTGTGCATGTACTGCATATTGTTAGAAAACTTTGTCACCCCATTTTTGTGAAAGCATGGGACATTAAAGTTTATTTTACCACACATAGCTGTATGTCCGTCAGCCACAAAGAGTACAACCTTTGTGAAATTTTGAATGTGAAAAGATAGATTTCATATTTTATACAACCCACAATCTGTACATGAAATGTTTAAAAACAGCTCGTAGAGGAAAAAAAAGATTACATTATTGATGACATTGTATGCATATTAGAATACACACATAGGTATTTCAATCCCAGATTTGAGTAAATCAAAAAGGAATTTTAAAAGAAGGGGGTTGAGGGAGGGAGCAGAGGTCAACACCATACATGCCTGTGCTTGACCTTGAAATTGGATCTTGATCTTCTGTTTTAGTCATTCAAAGGAATCTGCAAAATTCTTGGGTCAGCCATCAGTGACCGAGAAGATCTGAGGACTGAAGTCATGTCTGGACTCCGGAAACTCATCAACAAGAGCAAAGAAGAGGGTAAGTTATCAAACACATAACTTTATACTTAACAACAACAAGGAAAATGAGAATAAGTTATTCAGTTTTTTACTCTTTTAAAACAGCAACAAATTTTAGAAAATGTGAGACTTGGCAGTTTTAATTGTTTTCCATTGATTGTCCTTTAGAAAAGGATAAAGGGATTAAATTTAATATCTGTAATTGCACAGATGTAGTACATGTATTTATAAAGTGTTAAGGTGACAGTTTAGTAATTTACTAAAAGGAGATTGTGACATACAGTACAAAGGTACTTGTAAACATTTTGATATGATGTCAGTAACATCCAAACTACAAAGACATTTAATTTTTATACTCCTATGGTTACAGAAGAGGATAACACTTAATCATTATATATCTGTGGTGATGAAAGAGAGTAAGGCCATGCAAAGTTAATTACTTGGTTCTCAGGCCTTTTTGCAAGAAATATGATGAGGGAGGGAGGCATTTTTTTTTCTTTTTTATTGCCCTCAAAACATGATGAGGCAGCTTTTTACATTGTACAAAACCTCAAAAAATGATGAGGGAGGTGATTTGGTGTTTATATTTTATTGATTTAGCAATAAAAAGGGTCAATGAGGCACCCTTGGAAGAGATGAGGGAGGGCTTGAGAACCAAGAAATTAATTTTTTTTTGCCTAACATTTCATTGTTTAGTATAGAAGGTATTATTATTTAATTCTATATGTCTGTGATTACAGAAGAGAGTAAGAAAGAGGTGGCCCGATTTGCCAAGAATTTCCTCCCCATTTTGTTTAACCTGTTCACAACGGAGCCAGAGAACGCCAAAGACACGGCTCGACTGGCTGTCCTGGAAACCATCAAAACCTACCTACAGATAGCGGACTCCACAGTTAGTGATATACTTCGTACAACCAGTGTTTTCCCTAAGAACTGGCTACCAGCCAAACTGACTGCTTCAATTGACCAAAATGTCACTTTGAAATTGAAAAAATCAAAGTTTAATTGTTTTAAGGTCCACAGAGATTTTGTTTATAAACCTCAGCCCCTAGCCTGTTATAGCTAATCTTTAACCCTTTACTGACGGAGTAACTGTCTTTTTTTTAACAATTACAATTTCTTAAAATTATCACACAAGTCAATCGATTGATCATCGTCATGAAATTAAAAAATCTGCCAGTTATTTCTTATATTTACATGGTATTGATTCCGTCAATCCACATGCTAGAAGCCCTGTTTCTTGTATCTGTCCTGCCCTGCACGTGATTTTTTAAATCGTGCCTATCGAAGTACCACATTGATGGAGAAATAAAGTACATTAACTATTTGTAGTTTTATCTCAGACAAAGATAATTGAAATGTAAATATTTTGCAATAAAAGGAAAACACTGTACGAGGGTTGTTCGAAAAGTTCGTGGACGATGTCCATCTTCCTTATATTACTTACTGGAAATTTAAAACAAGCACATTATAATATGTAGAAATATTTGTTTTGTTGATGTGTGAAGTTTCATTCCATTCGATTTAACACAAATAAATTTACTTCATTTTAAAATCAACATGTTTTATACCCGCGGAGCAACAATTTAAAACGTCAATGTAACGTCAACATATAGCGTCGAGAATTTATAATAGATACTATACCTATACATTTCACACAGAATATTCCAATGCCCATTTATTAAATTCTTTCTCTAATACTTGACATTTATTTTTTAAGAATTGATCTCATTGTATAATTTCCTTTGTAAAGGTTTTAATTTCTTTTAGTACTTAACTCTTCTTTCACAGGATAAGCAACCCTGAAGCGCCTTTGTCTTTCATTTACGTTTCAAATTTTGAAGTTTTGTTCAGATGTTTACAGTAAAACCGTTACTTCACAGGTCATCCTCATCCAATACAGAGTCTGTCACTCTAATATTGCCTGTACTATTTGAACACACGTGTACAACTCGCTTGTGACATATTTTCTTGATTCCTTCAACATTTGTATAGTTTATTCAGGATTTTTCTTGAAAAAAACACAAAATTGCTTAGGTATCTGCTGCTCCATGACGTTCTAAAACGTCATTTTTTTGTCGTTTTCAATAAGGACTATTTATCTTCTCAAGTTAATTTCTTTCCAACAAAGCAAAATACAAAATCATAGTTTGGTACACATATCGATGTAACAATTCTTAAGTTGAATTTTTAGGTAGTTTTGAGTTTTTCCTCCATTTTACAGAGAATATGACTATAGACATTATTTATTGTATTGTCTGTAACTGACTAAATTTTGACCTGCTCCGCGATCCAATTTTTGCATTTTTAAAACGTGGATAAGTTTTTAATCAATCGTAATATTTTGTCAAAATTAATACATATCATTTAGATTTATTGTTAAAATATTTCTACCAAATTTGGATAACATATGACCTCAAATAAAAAAGATATGACAGTTGTCCACGAACTTTTCGAACAACCCTCGTACAAGTAAACATCATGGTAAAAAAGTGTTATTTTGATTATATTAGTTATAGTTCCTTCATGTAGAAGAGATTCCAATGAGTTGGAGATAACAAGGTTTGACTGTATAATTATTAGTTTTCATCAATCAAGTGATGAAATGTCATCTATTTTCCTATATATCATATGTATCCTTGTTCTCTCTTTCAGTTGGTCAATTCATTCTGTGATAAATGTAGAGAGAAAATCCATGAAGAGGGTGTTTCTCCATTCAAAAGGTCAGTACTGATCAAATGTATGGTACTAAGTACAGGATACAGTGAAACTTTTCTAATGCAAAATTTTATGAATTCCTGTAATTTGCCTAATGTGATGTTATTTGAAAATCCCTTTCAGTTAATTCAGTTGTTCAATTGCTTGTAGCTAGTTTCAGAATTGCGATCAGTTCGTTCCATTGATTTTCATCAATTGACACAGACTTGGTGTCATTTTAGAGAAATTGTTGAACTCTTTCAGGCATGCTCTGATGGATCTTTTACTTGTGATGTTACCAGTGGTGGATCAATCGAGGGTGGAAGCAATTTTCAATGTGACAACACCATTTCTGTCTGTAAGTTCATAGAATAGCATTTCAAATATAGAGAAGAGATTTAGATTCTGTAAAAGTGGACACTTTGCCAATGTTGAAATTACAGAATGATATTGATGACATTGACAAATTTTTAACTGATAAGCTTTAACTTTTCTGTTAAAGAGCACTGTTAAATGGTAGAAGATTTTCAAAGTTTCAACACACCATTTTTCTAATATATTGAAATTGTAAAAAAATTTTCTTCTTTGCTTTCAGGACATGGATAAGACGTTACAGAAGAAGTGTTACCGAGTGTTAGAGGAGTTATGTAGCAGCTCTTCTGGAGCCTGTCAGGCATTTGTTACAGAAAATCTGTCTACCATACAGGAGGTCCTGCTAGATTCCCTGTCTACATCTAGTCCCTCTTCTAAAGCAGTGAGTATCACATTCTAAACTAAGTAGTCTGTCTACCATACAGGAAGTCCTGCTAGATTCCCTGTCTACATCTAGTCCCTCTTCTAAAGCAGTGAGTATCACATTCTAAACTAAGTAGTCTGTGTACCTTACAGGAAGTCCTGCTAGATTCCCTATCTACATCTAGTCCCTCTTCTAAAGCAGTGAGTATCACATTCTAAACTAAGTAGTCTGTCTACCTTACAGGAAGTCCTGCTAGATTCCCTATCCACATCTAGTCCCTCTTCTAAAGCAGTGAGTATTACACTCTACCCATAGTAGTCTGTTAGGGAAAATCTGTCCTCTATTCAGAGGGTCATGCTAGATTCCCTGTCTACATTCTATAGACCTTCTTCTAAAGCAGTGAGTATCACACTCTACCCTGAAGTGTTCTTCTATTTACTCATAAACACTGAATACTTCTGTAAATGTCTCAAGTTTTACAAGAATATTTTAGAAAATTTATAAATCAACATCTGTGATAGTGTATCTCATACATGTACATTAGATTAAAAAAAAAACCATTTATTGAATATAACTATGTTAAAAGAATTGGGATAAAGTATGTATCCTATTTCAGAGCTGCCAACCCTTACGATTTTGGCGTAAGGCGTAAGAAATCAGCATCTAAAATACGCCTTATGATTTCTATCTATATTCTTCCGATTTCAGTTTTTCTCCTTCAAAGTTTATAATACTGGTATTTTCATAGCTGGCAGCTCTGTAGTTTCTACTACAGTGTATTATAATATACTCAGTATTCATAATTCTTACAACGCTTACTTGTATCTTCGTTTCGGTTTTAAAGGCTGATCACATTTATGTCAATGTTTTAGAGTAAACAAAATGGAAACATGCCTCAGATTACGAGTCCATTTACAAAACATTTTCAGCGGCAGGGGGCCTAGGTGGTTCCTAGACCCCGCCTTACTATTTGTCATTTCAGAATGTTGGCAGCTCTGCTATTTTAACTAGTATGCAGGACTTTTAAAAAATCTAGACTCCAGGAAGCAATTCATTTGTGTAAAAATTCATGTTATATGGAGGATTAAGTTTTCAGGAAGTTGTCAAAAATGAATTGTGGGAATAATGAAAAGTCTTTACAATGTTGTACACTAAAAATAACTAATAGCATGCCATCTTTGCTAGCCAAGGGTTTCTGATACGCTACTTTCCTCATAAACCCTTGGCATAAGGTGAAGTCAAAAGACGGGATTGTTTTCCGTCACGTGATCTCGAATCTATCAGGTACGCACAGATTGCGTCATCGCCAGAAATAAAGACACGTGTTAAAAAAAATTAAATCAAAGTTTTTTCAAGAATAATTAAGAAGCAATAATTGAGTTATGTTTATTTATTATTTATAGAACAAATCTGAAGCTTCAATATAGATTCTTAATCACATATTTAGAAGATATTGGATGACAACATGGCTATTCATAGAATTGAATGTTATCTTACGGATCGTTGTTTACTTGCGTTTTTCATTTTCGAGATTAAAGAGTGAAGATGTATCCTGAACGCAAATATCGTCATTTACAAAAAACAATTGCTGATTGGTTGACCTAGGTGTACTGATATCCAGTCAGAACTCTGGAAAAAAATCCCCATTTCTACGAACACCGTAGGCCAAGGGTTTATGAGGAGAGTAGCGTTTCAGAAACCCTTGGCTAGCGAAGATGATAGCATGCCAGAATATGCAGAGTTTCATATACATATAAATCTATGTGTAATACAAACTAAAAGGATGATTTTGAAATTTTCAGCCTCGTCTCCGTTGTTTAATCAACATTTTCAAAATACTGAAGGAGGAGGAAAAAGAATTCCTGTTGGCGGTTGTACCTGAGGTAAACATGAAATATATACAAAAGTCTAGGGTGAATAAACTTCACTATATTAAGAAACTTTTGTTAAGAAAAAAGTCACTTGTTTCCAATACCATAAACACGATCATGCATTATAAAAAAAGAACTTTTAAGTGTATCATACATGTAATGAAACTTCTAGTTCTGTCTGTTGTTGTTTGAAATCAGATTTTGTGTTCCTTGTTCTAAATGATGATTTGTGATTTAATGCTATAATGACAATCTCTTTTTTCCAGGCCATTCTGTGTACGAAGGAGATAGGAGAAAAGGCGCGATCGGCATCCTACCAACTACTGGTGGAAATGGGGCGTGCCAAGATGAGATGGAATCAAAATGAAAATGGTTTGCACTTGCTTTTCACATGATAGTAACAATTAGAAAAAAAATGTTCAAATTTGAAATTGTGAATATTTTTTATGCTAATACAGTGAAAGCTGTCTAATCCAAAATGCAATGGGAAGACAATTTTTGTGATTGAATAGACAGGGTGTCAGATTGTCAGTGTAAAGAAAATGTGGAAAATAGTAAAATGAGAAAGAAAATAATCATTGGAATTTACTGTGTTATGGATACAGGTGTTAGACTAGACAGTTTTCATTGAATTACTGATAAAGTCTAATTTCCTAGTAATTATGTACATTTAGATGTACATGTAATTGATTAACAAGAGAGCCAACATGTTCCTTACTTTTCTTTGCTTACAGAGGCATTAGAGGACTACTTCCAGATGGTGATGGCAGGACTAGGGGGTTCCCCTCAGATGGTCAGCTCTACCCTACTGGCCTTGACCAGGATTCTCTATGAGTTCAAAGGTCAGTTTACCAGCTGCTGATTTGTCCTTATATTTATAAAAGCTTTTTATAAAATTATATGTCATTGACCATTAATGTTCCTCCTTACGCAGCCTCCATCAGCCCGCTGTTGCTGGAGACGATTGTGGATCAGCTGTGTTTGCTACTGACTTCCAAGACAAGGGAGGTGGTTAAGGCAGCCCTGGGTTTTATGAAGGTTCTGTTATCTGCCTACCCAGACACCGTGCTGGCTCCACACCTAAAGCAGATCGTGAGTAAATGTGATACTCAGAGAAATAAAGATAATCACAGCTTTTGTGTATTGTTCATACTGATACACTGTATCAGATTTGTAAATGCATAGATTTTTGAAATAATGAAGTGAAGAACTTGAAGATAATGAGTTATGGAAGTAATATGATACCCATGTACAGAAAATACCTACATGTCCTTTGTTTGTTTGTGTTTTTTTTTTTATTTATTTACATCTTAAAAGATTTTTTTTAAATGTATTAGAATTTGTCAATATCAATATATTATATTTATAAAGTTATGCAAATACATGTATATACTATAAACACTGCATTCCTTTTCATTTGTAGATGTCCAGTCTTGTTTCACAAAAGGAGGACTGCAAGCATCATTTTAGGTTCAAGGCCAAAGAAATCTACGCTAAACTCATCAAGAAATTCGGGTAAAGCTTTCAATTTTCTTTTGGGGCTTACAGGGTCATCTGATCAGAAATTCAGAAAATTAAAAGAAGACAGATTTATTAAGATGAAGGACGATAATTCTCATGTCACATATATATTTTTTTCCTGTTTTAGATATGAGACAATCTTTGGTATGTCACCTCCCAGCATCCACAAGGTACTGGTAAACATAAAGAAGACTCAGGAGAGGGCGAAGAAGAAGAAGAAGGAGAGAGACAGCGACTCTGAAGAAGAGAGTGACCAGGAACACTTCAGATCTCAACCAGAAAGGTAAATCTAACAACACATGGTCTATTTTTAATCTGCTTATTAGTCATAGTTACCGTTTCAAAAGTAAGTTGATTTACATATTATCTTGTTTGTGTCACATTTTCAAATCTCTTGAATGTATTTGCTGCTAAATAGCACTCAAAAATGTTTTAAACAGGATTGACTCAATCATAGTAATATCTTTATCTTGTATGATTCAATGAGGAAAAACTCCCCTCCTATCAAAAAGTGGTGGCCAGGGGACATTACTTATTAGAAATTTGCATTCATCAATCTTATTAATTTTTTTTTATTCTGTGCATTTCAGTGTGGACGATCTTCTGAGGGACACGGACTCTGAGGACGAGACGGAAACAAAATCCAAACGTAAACCAAGGGACAAAACTCAGGCTAAACTGGCCTGGTTACAAGAGGGAGGGGACATCATGGATTTCCTCGACCCAACAGCCTCCAAAAAAGTCCTGGGTAAATCTCAATAGATATTTCTGATGAAGTCTGTTACAATCAGCAGATTTGTGTTTGTTTTATAGATGTAAAATTTCAGTCAATTTGTAAGTCTTGTATAAACTTGATAGCAATGAAGTCATATTTGTTTACATTCTGTATTAATTTGATAGCAATGAAGTCATAGTTGTTAAGATTAAAAAAAAAAAATCAATGATGCTTTATTCAGTGGATCATGTTGCAAAAAACAGATATCAATATTCTAATTTTACATTACAAGAACATCATGTTTTATAGAAGTCTATGATTTCTCTTAGCTACCAAACCAGAGGAAAAGAAAGATGTGAAGAAGAGAGAAGCTGCATTTAAGACGGCCCCTGATGGTCGGCTGATTATAACGGAATCCAGTGATGAGGAAGGTATGAAGTTAATACCCAAACAATCGAGTTCAACGAAATGGTTTATTGTACTTAATTTATTTATTTAACATAAAAGACATCATTTGATACACCAATAATTACAAATGATTTACAGATCTTGTTTTGGAAGACGCTTTAATCAATCTGCTACACACTCTTGTGATGAACACACTAGGGAAGCAGAAGGAACGGGCGTTGTTGGAATGGGTTGCCGTACATGTATATTGTTATTGTCCTGTATATGTTAAATATACTCCACATAGCTGATTGTAAACATTTTTTTGAGTTGGCTTGCGTAGCAAGCTACTCCCTGTTGACGCAGCCATTTCAGGAGCTGTAAAATTTCTCACACATTCATCAAGGTGATCCATACGCCAAACATAATAGTTCTAGCAAAAAATGCTTTGGTTTGAGTGATTGTATAAACTTAAGAGGTAAAAACTGTTTAAAATTTCATACTGTAACATTATTTATGCCTTCATGCTTTTAAAGAAATTTTTGATTTAATATCTGTAGTACGATGTACATGCAATTACTGCGTATGAATATATGTTCAAGTATGTTAGGTGGATCTAATCTTCCCATCTGAAGTTTATTTATAATTGACCTGAAATACTCCCTGACACAAACACCTGCTGCTCTCATTAGCTGCAGCTAGAGTGCTTGAAAAATCTATTTTTAGAATCCAGATTTGCTGTGGGAATCTTTAAACTAATTACTCCATAACACTGACCACTGCAGCTAGTGTGCTTAAAGTCTTGATAGAATCCAGGTTTGCTGTGCTGCTTTTCACAATAATATGTACGGAAGCCCATTAGTGCCAACCTGTATATATGAAGGAAAAGCAATATACACTTTATTTTTTAACCGATTATGGAGACATATAATATTCAATCTCTTGGATTCCAAATAAACTGAATATAAGGTATGGTGTCCAGATGTATGAAAAAAAACTCGAGCGAGTCAACTCGCAGGCCCTTCAGGCCTTTGATTTCAATCTTCAGTTTCACGCACTTGCAAAATATTTCTTTACATTTTAAGTCGGTAGCGGTATATTCATGAATGCCGGATTTAGGTACCGTTTACTAAATATTTTAAAAATGATTTAAAGATAACAGCATATACGAAAATGATCCTCATTGAAAATAAATCGTTGAAGCCATCGGCAAATTTAGGATCACAATAAGTGAGAAAAGCTGTGTAACAGGTAATTGGTCACTAATTACTAGATATCCACAGCAACATGCAATAACCAGAGTTTTACAGGTGTAGGCGACGGTACTCAAATTATCGTATGCACATTTAAGTTATTTTGTGAAAAGTTTTTGATAAAAAAAAGATGTATTTCGGAATAAGAAAAAAAATATGCATCCAAGTAACCGAGTACCAGTTTTAGTAATCGATACTCGGATGTTCGATCGAGTACCCAGTTAACCAGGTACTCGCTGACATCCCTAATAATTATATTTAGCACTGAGAAAGATACAATAGGCACTAAACATCCTCAGTTGGTGTAGATTTAAGTTGGTTTAAATTAAGGTCATTATAAGATAGGGAGGCACAGTATGAGATCAAAATTTCAAAGTTTCTTAAGTGCAACAGAACCATACAATCTTTAGAGAGGATGGCCTTGATTACTCGGGAGAGCATTATGGCTATTTTGCCTTTTAGTTGCCCATTGTCTTGAATAATTTAGGTCCAGAGAAAATGGGAGAAGATGAAGATGACCTTGAAGATTTGTTGAAGGCCATTGAGCAGGGAGCAGGAAATGTCAAGGTAAAAAATAATATTTCTTATAAAGATTATTGAACCTCCACTTTACCTGTTAGTCTAGATTGAATAACGTTTTTATGAAGATCAAGGTTTGATTTTCCATCAGAGACTTCTGGTTGAGACATAGAACATTTTTCCAGGAAATAAAATGAGTGATTTTTTTTAATATAACAGAAAACAAAGAAGAGGAAGATAGAAGATTTAGGTTCAGATGATGAGGCCTCTGCACCAAAATATAAAGGTTATAAATATAAACCCTTCTGTGAAAGCTATTTAATAGAGTCTGTATTCTAATATTGAATAAATTGTCCAGATAATTGGTAGTTTATGTCCATTCTAAAAGTCTTTTAGCATCAAAGCAATAAAGGTGCTAAGACACAGATTAGAAGATGTTTACCTGACAATTGGAGAAAGCACATGTATTAACTTCAAATCTGTGTCTATGCACCTTTAGACAAATCATTTTTTATTTAAAATTTCCTGAATTCCTCTAGATTTCCCTTCATTGATGACACTGTCCTTGTATTATACTATGTAATGATTATTCCATCTTAGCTGGAGGAGGGGGTATACACAGACCTCTTGCCAAAGCCAAAAGATCTGCTCCCCAGGAAGCTGGCAGTGAATACAGAGCCAAGAAAGCGGGCGGGGACATCAAGAAGACTGGAAGACCAGATCCTTATGCTTATCTTCCTCTCAACTTCCAAGCTCTCAACAAGAGGTAAAAAAAATTAAGAAGGCTTTAGCATTGTGTGCTTGTAGGTGTGATCAGGGTATGAAGGACACAGGATAAACAGAGAATTTGTGTCTGCTTAAGGAAAAAAGAATTGCATAAATGGATCTAAAAGGGGGGTGGGGACACATAAAGAGGTGCAGAAAATTGCTCAGAATTAGAAAGTTTTACATGCAATCAGAAAATATGATTTTATAATTTTGACCTTTTGACCTCAAAATCAATAGTTTTCGGAGTAGTGGTACAAAATATTGGAAAAGCTCAAATACTTATTGATATATTGTATGGAAAGGAGAGAGTTAAAGCAAACAAAATTGATATGGCTTTGACCTTCTGTCTGTGACAATTTAATAATCCACGCAACATCTCGAGAAGTCTTTGCAATAATATTTCACATAACTCAGTTTGATGCTATGGCAGGACTCTATTAAATATATAGTGAGCACTTGAATAGAAAAAATGTTCCCCAAAAATTTGCAAGATGTTTTATGAAAAGAAATACTGTGAAGGATTGATAATTTTTAAATATATTATTTTTTTAGGAAAAAAGCGAAGATGTCTGGTCGTTTTACAAACTTGGTGAAGGGAGCAAAGAAAGGCGCTAAAAAGGGATTTAAAGGAAAGAAAAAGCCTTGATGATTTATTGACATAACATACAGGACTAAAAATGTTTATTGTTGGATTGTTTCCTTGTTTACTTAAACAATAAAATGCTTTCTTTGTTTGTTGTTACTGGAATGAACGGAAGCAGCTGTTGCAGAAAAAAATACATAACCCGCGTAATCAATTAAAGTAGGATTAAAAAGATTAATTATTGTATTAATGATGCGAACGTCTCTATACGTTTCTTTGATAGAACAGCCACTGATTAAGAAATCTGTACAGGCGACATACCTACTGTAGTTTATGCAGTGATGAACGCAATGGGGTTTCTTAAGAAATAAAGGAGAAAATATTCAGTGGATGTGAATATAAAAAGATAATTGTTTTTAAAATCTCTTGTTGAAATAATTTAATGACATATTTGTTAAAAGGCAAGTATAGCAATATTCAAATGAAATTGTAAAGTTTGTGGATTTTATCAAATATGAAATTGATAAAAAGTACTGTAAATGCAGAACATTTGCATCAAAATTCCATGATTTATATAAAAGAAAAACAATTGATAAAATAAATAAATACTGAAAGAGATACTCATCTTATTATTGAATAGTTTGAAATTGCAAACAGTAAAATACCATAATAGAATGATATAATGGTTTGCTTTATTTAATTAAGGAACAAATGTCAAATTTTTTGGTTTCATGATGTGATCATGCAATTGATTGGCTTGCGTGATAATTTGCATATATATGCTGAAGCCTTCAATACATACAGGGTTCATCACTCTCAGTTGATGCGATATGCAAGTGCATGCTCTACGTATGAACAATTTCTAAAACGGGGTAAATTAGTCGCAAAAAAGTTGATGAAACAAATTTAAATCTATCAGCAGTCTCTTTAAAGTCATCATTTCGTAAGTTCTGTGGTCGATTCAATGACTTTTTCAGCAAACACAATTTATGATTGAGTCAAATGCTGACCGACGTTTTTCATACTAATTGTTAGTCCATTATTATGATTTGTTGGTAAACAGAAGAAGAATTAATTTTATACACTGAATTGATGACGAATTTTTCTGTTATTCTGTTTCCCAGTCATGACAAGGAGCACACAGCGGGTATGACCAATCGGCAGGGGATGCTCACTCCTCCATGGCATATGATCCCACTTCTGATGTTTTTGAGGTTCGTGTTTGCCTTGCTCCTATTTATTATTTAGTATTGTTTTATGGAATTTTGATCTTGAATGCTATTCGTTTTTAGCTCTACTGGTCAGAGACCAGAAGTGCTTATTCGATGGTAATGCCTCCATCGTCCGTCCGTCTGTCTAACTGTCCGTCTGTCTGTCTGTAAACAATTTTACAAAATGCTACTCCTCCTAAAGTTTTGGCCTGATTTCAATATTACTTGACACACAAGTAGACTACACTTAAGATACATAATTAATTTTTTGATTTCAATGAAGGGTGTTGCTGTTGTTCTGTGAATTACTTTCAAAACGTTACTACAAATACAGTATAAATCTGATTCTAATATAATGTAGCATGCAAGTAGACTACACTGAGATACCTAATTATCGGTTTTGTGTCTTTGATTTTGATGAACGATATTACCATGGTAGCTAGAATTAAAAATTCTGTAAAATTTTATTAAAAGCCTCTACTACATTATTGCAGTCTTGCAACAAAAAGAGACTTAATCAAGGGTCTTTATTTTTTTTTTTGCTCTTGTAAAGTTTTATGTCCAACTGCTTCTTTTCTTTGCCTTTATCAAAACTATAAACCAGTAGAGCTACAATCTCGACAGAGTCTTCTGGTATTCCATATGTTTCAATAATGTATGTTTTAGCTTAAATAGTGTACGTTACTAGTATCTCCATATCTTTCCTTGGAAACAAATATTCGCAGCAGGCCAGCAGTAAACTTCTTTTGCATAGTTAACTGTTGCAGTTACTTGTCAATACTTGCCACAAACTTGCTGCAAACACAATGGGTTTTAAAGTTTGTCATGGATACTTTTTAAGTTCACTAGATAATTAGCCGCGCAAGCGCGGGAAATTGAATTTATACATAGAACTTTAATTACCATTTACAACAGAAAATTATATATTGTAGTAAGAAGTTGTAGATTGATTTTACTGACAGCTAGACTACAGACTTACAGAGCGAAGAAATACTTTGTTCAAAAGTCCGCATGAAAGAAATATTAATGTACGTCACCATTCCCACCCACTTTTTGTGAAAACTTTGAAAACAAAAAATGCTTTAATTGACGTTTATGTCTTCAACATGTTCAAAACTTCATACAATGTTATGGATATTGCACTTCAAATGTTCTTATATTTCATTTTCATGAAGGATAAAAGCAACGAATATACATAATATACAAATAAATGGATTTTGGGGAGTTGGGGGAGGGGTAAAAATTCACAGGTACATGTACTTGGGTCTTGGTTTATAATTATATATGTACCCTTATTGATACGTAAAAAGGCTGCCCCCCACACTTTTTTCCCACCAATACTTTTACTATTGGAAATGTTCAGTGAAAGGCTGGTTGCCCCCCCCTTATACTACAGGAAATTCATATAAGGGAAATGTAGTGTTGAATACCAAAAATTTGGTTCTGAAAGAAATTGGCATTGGAGGAAGACTTTTTTTTAGAGAGAAAAAAGCTGAAATGTCTTTTTGAAAGCACAAAACTTTATAGCTGTAATTAAATGTATTTGAACAATTCCTTATTCATAAGTTTTCTCTTTTATTGAACGCAAATAAGTTGATTACAAATTGTACGTCGGGCTCGTTACCACGATGCTCTCAGTACGGAAAATACAGTTTTTATCGATAAAGTCAGAAGAAAAAGATATATGTATACTACATATCTATTTTAGTCTTTCGATGTATGTATTTCCTGCATCCAAAATATTTTCATTTGTCATTTATTCGTCCTCAACTTATGATACCTCGCTTTCGGCTTGTCATGAATTCATATCGCATGCTCATAATATCTCACGATTGCTTACCATGTACCATTTGTCTACTAATATAATCCTTGTATCAATAAATATTAGTGTTTTTTCCCGGCAACAATATGTTTCTGATAAATTCCAAGCATATTTTGCTCGTTTTTACAAAACTATTGTTTTTACTGTGTTCTAATTTATATAACATCATTTGTTGTAAAACTATTTAATCAATTAACCCGTTAATTACAATATTACTAATTATTTCTTGATTAAAACAATGTAGCAAAAGGGACGCGATGTTCTAGAAGCTTCCGTCAATATTGAGATCGGTGATTGACGAAAATAATTTATACTTTTCGCTTTTTAATTGGTTACCGCAACTTATTTCTTTTATATCAATTAAATCAAGTTTTGATTGAATAATTCAGTGATGACATTTTATGAAATAAATAATAGATTGTTTATTGTCAGTTTCATTAAAATTTGTCAGTAGCTTAGATCCGCCAACCGGAAACGCCACAATTCTCACGTTGATGCTATTTCATGGCTGTTTTCAGAAAATTGAAGCAGACTTTTAATTTTATGTACGATACTTACTATCCGAGTGAAATCTGAATATAGTTTACGGACATCATCTTGTATGTAGTGTAGTATAAGAGGGGTAAGTAAGAACTCTTGTGCACCCGTTTCGGAGTTTATTTGCAAAATTTATTAATTTATAAGTATAGATTGCAGCAATGTCTGTAACAAGTTTGCAGCAAAGTCAGCTGCAGACTTGCCGCAAACGAATGTTTGCAGAATTTTAAGCTATATTTTTACAAGGCATTCATCTTCTGAAATAATAAACGAGATATATTATTGACGAACAAGCAGTTGATAAAACAAGAATGATGATGCGGAAAGTATTCAAGTTTTTTTAAAAACAATTTAAAGACCCCAACTGGTGTATATGAATACAAACTAGGTTTAATTGTAACGGGGACCGTTACAGATGTTCCCCAAACGCTCCTCAAATCCCTTTTTTGTGCCATTTTCCTGTAAGACATTTTTAAATATGCTCAGTATCGAAGGATTTCATAAAAGAACTATTAAAGCTACAATAATACAGTCTATACGTCATTTAACTCATTGCATGCGCACGCACGTGCATGCAAGATGATCATGGCATGTTGTCTAAACCATTAACATTTCTTAATGTCATTAGAATCAATAAGAAAAATCATGAAAATATAAATGTTACCGTTTTTCAAATATACTGGTCATTTTTCGTATTGTGCACGTGCGTGTCCTTGCATTCAATTCTGATAGAACCATAATGTAGTAATCCATCATACCTATCCATATTCTAAATTTCATCCCGTTCTATTGAGAACCAAGAAAGTTATAGCCATTGAAAGTTTCAGCCAATCAGATTGCAGAACAAGTGCATGCGCATGCTTTTATGATAATTCTTATATATCATGCTGTAGATCTTCATAATGTATGACTATGTTCAAATTTCAAAGGATTTTGTCATAAAACAAGAAAGATATTGAGACTTTAGTTTCAGAGCGAAGCGCACGTGCATGCGCGTGAGATCTTTCTATTTTGACCATGTCATCATGTCTATACTACTTATATATCCTCACACTATGAGTTTGAAAGCATTTCATAAAAAAATAGAAAAGTTGCGGCTATATCTATTATATTGGTCATTTCACGTGTTGCACGTGCGCGCTCTTGCAAGCACGCGCGCGCAAAATGACCTTGATTCCGCAAATTTACATAACGTCTACTGACCCTAAAAAGGTTTTACCTACATCAGTTTACAATCAGTTTACAAGATCACTCCCGGACAAAAAAGTACCCAGGAAGAAGAAGAAAAATGACTAGAGCAAAGCTCGTTGCAAAGCAACGAGTAGGTCTTCCGTCCTGTTTGACCGGAAGTATAGCTTTCATTTTTAACAAAAATGAGAAATAACGCCAAAAATGGTTTGAATCCTCTATAGCTATGTTAATTAAAGATATGTATGCCGTGTTAAACAGTATTTTTGCACAGCTGAAACCAAACAAAAATTTCTGAAGTATGATAAGCTATCAAAAATGAAGCATTCGCGCAAATTCGACGAAATATTATTCGGTATTAACAAAGTACTGGTCGGGAAAAGAACACAATATTCTCATGCATATTTATAAAGGAATGACATTTATGTTGAATCTGCGCATGTGCGCGGGAAAAGCATCACGAGAATCATCAGGTCAAGGAAACTATTTTTTGTGACGTCTGTTCAGCGAGGAACCAACAAGACTGACAAATCGACCAATCAGCTCAATGAGTTGTATTTAATGCATTTATGGGTTACTACTCAGTACATACATGTAAATACTACACGTGTTTTTCGAACA